>CAJJDN010000023.1:182543-250263 GCA_905182985.1 Paramecium sonneborni | reverse complement strand
TCTTTCTCTTCCAAAATAGAAATAATGTTTTGGTGATACAAAATGATTAACATTAACAAAACTCAAAGATTTAGCATGAACATGTTTGAATAATACTTAAGCATATGCCTTTCTTTAATCTCTACTATAACCAAAGTATACAAAATGCCAATGTAAATGTTAATCTTAATGTTAAACATATTGATGAGCATTTGGATTACCAGATCCTTTCATATTTGCATATGAATATGTAGAGAAATGAATTTATCCTCCCTTTGGTTTACCTAACCAAGCAGCTAATACTCTTTCTCCTAATAAAATTTATTATTTTCTTAAAGGTGTATTTGATAATCTAAACATTGTATGCCAGTTCTCTTACAAATCTGTCTCTTCCCATTTGAACCAACCTTAAACTGCATATTCATCTGGTAATAATAAATCAATAAATTCTTGTGTTGGTGGAGCAGCATTATCTTCAATATCAACATATTTTGATTCTCTAACGAATTAATATGGAACCAATTTTTATGGAGCAACATATGGTTGAGGATTACATGAAATAGCAAATTATAAGAATTCTTATTCATTGATCAAATATGTTCCTAAACCAATTGCTAATACTGGTCTACTAATTTATCCATTGAATCCTGGGAAATCAAAATATTATCCTCCCAAAACAAATCTTAAATATTAAGGAGTTCCTTAAGATGCTGGTAATGTTACTTATTTAACTAATTAACTATTTGATTGTTTATAAAAACCAATAGCTTATTATTGATATGCTGAATAACTATAATAAACATATGTCCAAACAGCTTCAATATCTCCAAAGACTATTGCAGCGGTTGCCTCTTTTCTTTCAGGTTTATCATGTTAAGCACTGAAAATATATTATTCTTAAGTTTAGAATATAGTTAATAATCTATCTCCAATCTTATCATCTCCATCTTATTAATTCTTTGTCAATTTAGCAACAAAATAAGATTAGTCAGTCAAACCATTTTACAATTATTCTGGATACAATGTTAAAAATCTCATCCAAAAACCAAAACCATATTCATTAACATCTTTCAATTTCTTTACTTCTGTTGAAACAGTTGGTTAATCAGCAGAGATTGAACTTGTTAATACTATATCTGATCCAACTACACATTTTGGTTATCTTTATTATGGGAAAGGAATGTCGCAACCAACTTCTTCTGGCACTGGATGATCATTTTATCTATAGTTTCCTGGTACAACCCTTTATTTTGAAACTTTTCTCTCTTAATATCTATCACCACATTTATCTTTTATAGCAATAACTCTTTCTCTTTATTCTTTAATTCTTTATTATGGTTATGGTTATTATTATCTTTGTTATGGTTATGGTTATGTTGTTTATTAATATTGATTTTAGACTCTAGAAATTTATTTCAATAAATATTCAATCAATCCATATAACATAGCCAATTATGATCTCTTTTATTCAAAGGATCCTATAATGTAGTTAAAACATAATCATACTTGATTCAATTACTCTTCTGATTTAATCTGAAATTTATCTACTTTATTCAAATAAAAATTTTCTTTATGGTCCATTATATTAGTTCTGAATTGTTTATAATTCTTCATCCAAAGATTCTAATTATTCATCATAAGAAGAATCCTCCATTAAATCATTAGGATTTGCTAAAAATTATTAACCTATAATTACCTGATATCATTTCATTTGTGAATTATGATAATTCTTAGAGCTGCTTCATTTCTTAATCTAATTATCCATCTTATAATAATTCAATAATCTCTCCCCATGATTCAAAATCTTATAAAATTTGTACAAAATCTGTATTTTCGCAATCTAATTCATTTTGCTAATCCAAAAGTGTAGTTAGGTCATAATGCAATGCCTAAACAAAGCAAACTAAACAGTTTTAAAGAAACCTTACCTTGCATTAGGATAACACCTAACAAAACTAGATGTTTCGTTCTCATTATATCCGTTTTGAAAAAAATTAATAAATAATTATAAAAAGTACATTAATTATTTCATTATAAAGTTGGTGAATCAATTCTTATCTGATTCATGCAATAAAATTCACAAGTTTCTTGTCCTTATAATTCTCAACATATTATGCCTTCAGATAGACTTATTTTTCATCTTTCAAACGAATGTAAGGATAGTAATATGTATAGAAATGCATAAAATAACACTTAACAAAATTTTCTTAAAATTTTCAGAGGCTAAGTAATATATATTTTTTATCATAAGTTATCTGTTTCATCAAACAACGACTTATCATAAAGTAATAACCTTATCAAAACAGATATGAGTACTTAAAAGGCTGATTTTTTATAAGAAAAATCTATTTCCAAAATATATCAGGATAATTAAAGCTAGATATAAAAATAAATGGACAATTAATTTATTGATTAATTTAAGAATCTAAATTTATGTTATTAGGATTAATAATTTTAAAATCAGGAATTGAAATTCGATTAAAAAGATGTAGATATGATTTGACCAATGTATAGATTTCCTAATATTTAATATACTATCAATCAATTTTTAATTTATTTATTTACCACCCTAAATATATCTTAATACTCTTGAAAAATCATACTCTCTTTACTAAAAGGCTAAAATTTCTCATATTTTTCAGAAGTAATACTAATTTATAAAATTGGAAGAATTACACTTCATTGACTTATTAATAATTTAGTCCAGTAATAATTAATCTAAACTTTTATTATAAGTAATAAACTAATCTTTAAAAAAAGTTAATTTAGCCTTTTTTTATTTTCTTAATCAAGATCTGATGATAGGTTATCAAAAATCTTTAATTTATTTAAAAAAAATTGAAACTCTGTAATTTCAAAGAAAAAATTTACCTTTTATAGATCTAACATTACATTTTGATACATATGCTTCCCTTTTCTATCTTATTTCTTTATGCAAACAGTTATTTGAAATATAATCTGTATCATATTTATTTTATTTTTTATTTGATATTTAAATTATTTCAATTCTCTTACTTTAAAATAAAATACTAAAAATAAAAACTTAGTTGTAAACATATATGTGTTGATTCCAGCATTTAGAGTCAAGGAATTTGTAAGTCCCTCTTTTATTAATAATTACAATAATATGTTCTAATTTTCAAATAGAATTGTTCAAAGAAGGAAAAAATTGATGATTTTAGAAAATTAAATTTTTAATCATTTTTTTTGTAAATCAATAGTAAATTAAAAATTTTTAGTTTAGAATTAAAATTGAGAAATTAACTTCAGATCAAAATTCTTTCATCAAAAAGTTAGAAACAGAAAAATAAAATCCTAAGTATAATTAAAACAGAAAAATTATATATATAAATAATAATAATTAAACATAATTAAATTTACCAAGAATTAAATAAAAATGTATAAGTCTGAATGAGATCCTTATAAATCCTCTTTGTTGATTGAAGCAAAAAAAAATTGTTAAACACTTAGAATTTTATTTTTGTTAGTTATTTAATTTTGCTAATAATAAAAGTTTATAAAATTATGTTATGTTAAAGTTACACCTAACAATTACAGAAAAATAAAATAATTATTCTTTAGTTTTTAGATTTACATTCATTAAATTTACTTTAGAAATATTATTAGTTTCGTTTTTACAATCAACCTCGAGTTTATCTCTTATTGCTTCCTACTTTTTATTACTTCACAAATTATTATTCTTTACATTACTTATTGGATATCATCCTTATTTACGTATAAACAAAAATGATGTTTAAGGATTGTTTAGAATTAAAAAAAAATACAGCCCTTATATTTTTGTACTATTTAAAAAATAAATATAAATTTATAAAACTAATTCTATAATTTCTTGGCTATTATACGAATGGATAGCATACTTCCTTTTATTAGTCTTTATAATTTTAGTAATTATTTCTAAGTTATATCCTAAAAAAAAAATAATAACTAAAGATTCCGGACTTAAAAAGGTGTTTGGTTTTAAATAAAAAAAAAGATTTAAGTATTATTTTTAAATATAAATTTTAAGCTAATTTATTCATAAAGCTTAATAATAAATAAATTTATTAAAACAGAAAAAACAACATGTACAAGTTGATGAAAAAGATAAAAAGATTGATAAGATCATATGATAATTTTGGAGTTTCCCCAAACTTTAACATAAGAAATAAGAAACAATATCAGAGTGAATGTGGAGGTTTGATGTCAATTATAATGACATTTGTATTGATATACTTTTTCGTAACTGGTATAATAAGCCTAATACTAAGGGATAAATTCTAAGTAATGCATAATAATATTTAGGTTGATGTCTAACAACTTTAGAATATGAATCCTGATTATCAAGAGATGAATATTACGAATTTTATGTTTGCCATTAAATTGGATAACCCATTCTCAATTACTTATCCAAATGATAACAAAACAGCTTTTTAAATTGTGATGAATTAAGTCTAAATTTCTGATTAAGGAAATGGAACACGCAATAAAACTACTTTATATAAAATTAACTTCGAATAATGTACAGAAAATCATTTTAAACATATCAATTTTGATAGCTTTTAAGAAATTAAAGATGATTTAAGTGCTTATTTATGTCCGCCTCTAAATTATAGTATTAAATTATAAGGCACGTTTAATTCTAAACACTTTTTGTATCCCGCCTTGAAAGTCTCCCTTTGCTATACTGAGAATTGTTATACTAAGGAATAGGTTTATTAACTTGCTTAAAACAAGTCCCTACTTGTATAATTATCAACATTAATTTAATCCTCTATTTACATGAGAAATAACAAAAATGACTTTCTCGTTCAACATGTAAATTCTGATTTTTACTTGTAAACAAATCTAATGGAAGAAAGAACAGCTGATATATTTTTCAAAAATAACAATATTATTATTGAGAACAGTATTTTAAGTTTGTTTAAGGAAGAGGAAAAAAAGAATTTTTGGTAATTCTCTTTAGAGAACTATAGAGAATTAAACGTATTTAAATTAATATAAATTAGGAATATCATGATTCTCCAAGTACAATTTTTTCTGTAAATTTCAGAATAAGTCAAGCTTATGAATAAACTAAAAAGACTGTATACACTCTTGATTCTTTTTTATCATATTTTGGAGGTATGTTAAAAATAATTTCTACACTATTTGGTTTTTTTGCACTTAAATATAATGAAATTGGATTAAAAATATCAATAGGAAATCATTTATATTAATTTAATATTCCAAAGAAAAAAGATGGGAAATTTGAATTCTCTTATGATAAACTATTAAGTATAATTTAAAAATCAATAAACAGAGTGAATGATTTATAATAGAAATTAAAACATTATACTAAGACAGTTATAAAAACTAGTTTAGTGATGAGGGCCTGGAATAGTTAAAAATTCCAAAATTAATAGTCAACATCAAATTTAGAAAAATAGTAACGAATATCATTAGATCGCACTTAAATTGATCAATTACAGTATTAAAAATACATAGAATAATTGTAAGATTATAAAGGAAACTTTCTTTAAAGATTAATTACTACTTTAAATTCTACAAGACATGATCTAAAATTGGGAATGAATTTTATAGTTTATGAATTTTTATGGTGTACTTGCTGTGAAAAAGTAGAAATTACTAAAAAAATGTTGGATTAAACTTAAAGGGTAATTGATAGAGATCTTGATATTTTTCATTTATTGTAAAAAATTCAAGAAATTGATAAACTAAAATCAATTATTCTCGAAAAAGATTAATTAAAAGTTTTCAATTACACACCAAAACCTATTATTAATATCAATCCTTCTTATTAATATCAACCTGAAGAAGAAGGAAAATGTGTTGAATTATTTTAGTAAGTAAATTCTTAAAAAAAAAAATGCAAGATAAGGAGATATAGATTTAATAGACCTAAAAAACTGATTAAAATTTATGATTCATATAGTAGATTGAAGTAACATCACAATCATGATAAAAACCAAAGAATAATTCAACTTTTGGGTCCTACAATTGAAATGATATTCTAAAAATATTATGAAATTTAGAATATGAATAAATAAATAAATAATGGTAATTAAGAAAATTTTGAGAACACAATTCCTTAAAGTGAGTTTTAAAATGATGTAGTTTTACCAGTAAACTTTACTTAAAGAGTGAACACTCCAAACTAATAAATGAATACGTTAAATTTTCAATAAATTACTCCAAAAACTTTGCCAGACATAGATGAAGAATTTCTCTAATTTGATTGAATGAAAAAATATATTTATAATCTTTTTAATATTTTTATTAAAACAAGTAGATTATTAGATTAATCTTATCAGTGACTCAAATTTTGGATTTTAATATAGAAAAAATTGAAGTAATAATGAGCATATAAATTAGAATTATAAATTTGGTTTTTTAATTACAAATATTCAATTTAATATGAATGTATCTCAATTAGAAGATAATGGAATTAATTAAGTTTGAAAATCTATTAAAGAAATGTAAATTGGAATGGTCATATATTTTCTGGCTAATTAATAATTTAACTCGCCTAAAATAGGTTATAAATATAATTAGTTTAAAAATAATAAGATTTCAAAACTCTCCTGATATTCTGTTAAAGAAAACCACAAATTCATTGTTTATAAAAAAACCCTGATTTTAATAAAAGTTCTACATAATTAATATTGGATTTGGGTATAAAAAACTTGATACATACAATAAATTTTATCAATAAAATAAGAATTATTGAACCTGATGATGCAATAAAACCAAAAAAGTTAATTTTTCATTTATTTAAGATATAAAGTAATTAGTACATATTCAATCTCTTTTGTGATATTTGATGGTCAAAATAAAAATTCTTGCGCTAATCATATGTCTTAAAATCTTAGAGACAAAATAAAAAAATATTTAATTAATAATTAATAACAAATAGAGTTTGATCTTTAGAATATTTTCTAAGCATTTTATTAGTAAATATAAGGCAGTTTGTAAGGAAAGTAAATTTTAGAAGAAATTGTTAGGGTTTTCTAATTAAATATGAAATTTATTTTAATTCAGAATATATTAACAATTTTCTATAAAAATTAATGACTTCATCTATTGATATCTTTTAATTTAACATATAGTTTTACAATTGAATGAATAATTAAAAAATCATACTATTGAAATCTTTGTTTTAACTTTTTACATTATACATTTTTTTCCTTATTTAGATTAAATTGAATAGATTTTGAAAAATTAGATAAATATTTCTATTTTCTATTTAATTTTAATATTAGTTTTCCTTAATGATCTCAAAGAATTATTGATTCAATATCTTTGGTTATTTATCATTAAAAATTTTTGATGTAACATAATAGAAAGTTGCCCAAAAAATATTTATTTTTTCTTACAACTAGAACTTAATTTGATTATATGATAATAATAATGTCTCATTCTTTAGATCTTCTTCTAATTCAGAAATTTTTATTTAATCACTAATAATTAGTAAAAGTAATTTAAACTATAACTGTTATAAATCAATGAAAGTCATTGTTTTAATCTATATGAAATTAATTTTATTAAATATATATGTAACATTTTGAATCCTTATTTAGAAAATAAGTTTTTTGGATTGTTTCTAGAATAAAGAGTTGATTTATAATTTAAAATATAAATTTGCATGAAACTTTCACTCCTTTAGCTCGAAAGATCTTATATAGAAGCACTTTAAGAGTTGGGAGAGTATTCTATTTAAACTTAAGAGACGCGTATAAACCTTATTGAAATGCTCAATCAAACAGGCAAAAATCTTATATCTCAAAAGCTTAATGGGGAAAAATTTTTGTAAAGAGCTGTAGAATTAGCTAAATTGTTAAATATGGAAGAATAACTAATTGTTAAATATTAAACATTTATGCTATATGCAGAGTACCTTGAATTCACTAAGAATTATAATCAGGCATACAGTTTGTTAACGCAGTTAATTCCTTTAACGAAAACGAATCAAAAGAATATAATCATGGTTTAAATTCAAATTCTCAATCACGTCATAGAAAATGGAAGGTTATGCAAAAGAAATAATGTTATTTAATTGAATGAATAAATGTTACATTTAATGGACGAAATTGGTTTAGGTTTTTATTTATACAAACAATTCCCCAGAAAGTTTCAATAAATTTTGTTATAAGCATTATCCTTCTAAGCAAAAATATACTTAAAATAAAATAAAGATAGAGAGGCTACTTAATTATTCTTTTAGTCTTTTCATTTATCAGAAGAACTTTTGGGAATTAATGATAAGAGAACATAAGAGTATAAAAAATAGTATGAAAATTTGAGTGATAAAATTTTTGTAAATTTAGAGATTTAAAGTTAAGATGATGATGAAGAAGATAATATTTAATCAATTTAGGTTACCTAGAGAGAAGAGAAGAAAATTTCATCTTTTCGATTTAAAAATGCTTATATAAATAATTATATAACAAATGTAGATTCAGCAAGAGCACCTAAATTAGCTAAAAAAGTTGATAAGATTAAAATTGTCAAACCTATCTTGAATTAGAGAATTCCTCCAAAATTTAATGAATAGGAATTTTAATAAGTGTTTATCTTAAAAAATTAAATACAAAGACCTTTAAGTTCATAAAGAACAACAAAAATGACTAGTCCCACAAGATGTTAATCAATAGTATCTAAGAAAAATTCAGAGAAAGTAAAAAACAGAGTTTTATCTTTATAATAATGTTTAGTGAAATAATTAGAATCTGATTAACTTTCTAATAGAATTAATGATCTTATAATCAATAGGCCAAATTATGAATAAGAAAAGAAATATGAAATAGTAAATACTACTAGATAAAGAAAAACAAAATAATTAGCTTCAAATTATTTAATTTAATTAATTCCTCCATCTCATTCATCAAGGCCATAAATAAGAGAACCATCAAAAAATAATATTCTTTATAAAGTAGATAGTAAAAATTTTTTAAATAATCCAAGCTATTAAAAAATTGAAAGAAGCTCTCAAATAAAAATAACAACAAATGAAATATAACATACGATGAGTAATATTAAATTAGTAGGAAGTGGTATTAACATAACTAGTGAAAATGATGATGATAATATTAAATAATAATAGGAAGATATTAGAAATTATTCATTTGAAGAAGAACCTATAAAAGTGATAACATATTAAGATCCAATCATATCAAAATTTTTAGAAAAGCATTCAATGGATGTTTTGATCAAAGCTATAGATAAACTAAAGGCTAAAATGAAATATCATGTTTATTATTCAAGAAAAAAAAGAAATGAAATAGAATCTTAACAAAATGAAATCACACCAGGTAGATTGCATCCACATAGTAAAAATATGAGTAGATCAAGTACATATGGATTTGAGATGATGGAGATTGTTGAAAAAAAAATATTAGAAAATGAAGCTAGTAAAATTATACATAAGTTAATATCTCCTGGAAATTAATTAAATTGGTATCCAATTCATTTTTATACTAAACTCTTTACAAATTATGAAACTTCAAAATGGATATTATAGAATCCAAAATTTAGAGGATAAATTTTTTAAAGAACATAAGATAAAATTTAGTACTAATAATTAAGTGTTGAATTAATTTAGGATATGTTATCAAATTAAAAAAAGTCTACAACTCTTTAGGTTATTGCATCTATAGAATTGTTAAATTATATGCGAAAATTCTAAGTGAGGTTCATTATTGATTCTCTTGCTTAACATTATAAAGAAATTTCCAATTATCATGATATGATGGATCTCTTCAATTAATTAACTAATATTTACTTTATTTAAGAAAATTTGTAAAATGAATGGAAAGAGGAAAATAGATAATATACTTTATATATCCCAATAAATAACTAAGAAAAATCTAATTCTAAAAATAATAATATATATGAAATTAACAAAGCCAATCGTTATGAAGAAAATCAAAGAATTGAATATTATTAAGATTTATTATCCAAAATATTATTTCTAGTCAGGAGAAAAAATTATGTTAAAACAATAAATGGATTTAAGTTTAAATCTGAAACTTAAAATCTTTAAGATTCTATTTAAAATTATAATAATGAGATTTATAAATAAAAAATTGAGCGAATTAAATCTTATTTTTAATATAAAGATCTATCAATAATAAATAAAACTAAACAGATAAAATAATCAAATATGCAATCAAAAAGTTAAGGCAAAAGAATGAAAGATATAAAACTCTGGATTTCAGAAGATAGTTAATAAATTATATTTAATGAAAGTAATACTCTCTAACATGAAGAGAAAAGGCACACTTCTCGATTAAAAAGTCAAAAATAAATTGACTCCAATAAAAGCAGTGAAAAAATATTAAGATAAAATTCAAGTGAAATTTTGAATTCTAAATTTAGATAGTAATAATCAATAAAATCAAATGAAAGAATATCTTAATAATTGGATATTAAAGTGGAATTAACTGAAATTTTCTCATTAGAAACTCAAGACTATCTATAAAGATATTTTCCTGAATTTAAATTAAATGTTCCACCAAGTAATTATTATCCAACTCCTAGTCATATGTAAAAAAAACAATTAATTGAATCTCATTATTTCTTTAGAGAAGAATATCTTAATTCGAAATAAATAAAATTAAGTTATAAACCAATAAATTCTGAAGATTATTTGATTTAGACTCAAATTGTAAAAATTGACAATCAATTTTACTTTTTAACTCTTACAAATAAATTGAAATTATAGTAAATATTTTGTAAATATAAATGGGAGGATGAATTAGATCTTTAATTGAAGGATTTAATCAATTATTCAATTGGTAGAACTGGATATATAATTGATATAATAAAATTATAAGAGGTGTTATAATAAAAATTGGAAATAGTTAATTGTAAGATATAATTAAAATAAGATGAAGCAGATGGCACTTAGAACAAAAAAAAGTTAAAATTATTTAGATCTAATTAAAAGCTTTATTTTGTTTAAGAATCAATTCAATATATCGAAGAAAGTTTGAAAGATATGTCTTAAGAAAGTTAAAGTCAAACAGAAGAAAACCAAGAATTTATTAAGGAATAAAAAAGAGATCCCTTAATTGATATTATATTCATACTTGGAGTAATTATTAGTAATACATATGTACTTTATGATGTTCATTTGATGAAATGCTAACTTCTTAAGCATGTAGATGGGAAATTGATGTTGAAAGAACCAGATTAACCTAGAAAACCTAAATTTTCTATTAGACTAATTTTATCTCATGAAGATATGAATAAACATATTGCAAGAACTAATGAAAGTACTATAAATGGTAAAGATATTACATTATTTCCTCATTTTAATTCTCTTTTTTTAGTTAAATAAAGATAATTTAATTAAAAATTTATAAATGTTAAATTACAATTAATATCTGATATTAATAAGTTACATTAAAATATTCGAAAAAATTGTGCTAGAGCATAATTATTCATCTATAAAAATAATGATAGAAAAAATATCATATTTTTGAATTCTGAATAAACAGAAAAATGGCTTCATATTTTTTAGATTGATGGAAGAATCCGAGAATATCTCTTTAGTTTTAAAGCAATGATGAAAAAAACTTTGAATGGAAGGAAATTACATTAAAATGAAAACAGATAATCATAATCTAAGGATAAAATATTTTTACTTATTTAAGATAAATTAATCAAATCTAAATAATATTATATATAGAGTAAAATTTAAGATATAGGACATGTTTTCGTTATTGGAACAGTTTTTTAGGAAATGCTATTAATTAAAGTAATGCCAATAGGAAATAAAAGTAAAGTTCATATCTTTCTTTATCAAGTTTTTGATGAAGATATTATTAAAACAATGAATTAATTATGTAAATAATTCATATTAAAACCAACTTTAACTTATTCAAGATTATAATTAATTCCCATTACTTAAAATAAAATTCGTAAAGCTTATCTTTTAGGCAATTAGTTTTGCAATAATAATATTCTAATTGGATAAAAATCTTTCTCAAGAGTGATTTATAAATAGATTAAAAAAATTGATAAGAACTTTTTTATTGTAACAGTAACATAGATAATGAATTATTTTTAAATATATTTTTACAATTAAGTTAATTGTAGAAGATTTTATTTTACAATCCATAGATCAGATTTTTTAATTATGAATAAATACTTTTTGGATTCAATTCTTCCAGAGTAATCAAATGAAGTAATGGAATAATTTTTTAGGAATTGGAAATTTAATGAAATTTCAAAGATTCATTCTTTAATAATAAAAGCTCCAGAAACTTTTAAAAAAAGAACTTAAATATATATATAATAAATAAAAGATACTAAAAGAGATTTTAAAAGATCTGCAACTTCAAGTTTTTAAAGTGTTAATAATTTAATGAGATAATCTACTTTGTAATTAAATAACATATAAGAAAATTCATTTGAAGAAAGTCTTAATAAAGAGTGTTGGCTTTTTGATTAAATATTGTTAAGAAAGCAAAAAAGCATTTTTGAAAAGAAGATATGGTTGGAAATTTTAAATTAGATGAGTATAAATAAAAATTAAATATGTTTAAATACTTTTAAGACTTCATTGATAGAATTAGTATATTCAAATGATAGAACTTGTAATTTCTTATGTTTTATTCCATGTCAAGAAATATAACAATCATTTAGATGGTAGCCAATTAGATTAAGAATTTATGAATATGAAACATGCAAGAGTGTAGATATTCCGTTAAATGTAAGAGGTAAGTAAGTTTAAATATAAAAGCAATGTAATTAAATATTAGAGAATTATTAAAAATAAAAAAGATTGCCATGTAATTAAGAAATAATGAAAGTGAATAAAAACAATGATATTGAATCAATAAAATATTAATTACTATATAAAGGGGTATTTATGAAACATAAAAGGATGTTTACAGCAATTTATTTCAACAATGATGTGTTTCACATTTGTATTTATGGTAGTGTAACTAAAATAATTCGAAAGATGAACATAATTTAAGTAGAATTGAAGATCCCTTACATAAGATAATTGATAGCATTGAATCCTTATGAAGCAGGTCGAAGAATGAGTATAATCTATAGAAACAACTTCATCCATGCTTCATTCTTGAATTTGTGATTTAATTAATTAATTTAACATGTCTGTATATAGTGGTTTTAGTACTCGTGCTCTTGAAAGTGAATACAATTAATGTGTCCTTCAATTAATAACTATTTTGGCTAAGAGATGTGCTTTAGCCTTATAAATACAATAATTGTAAGATGATACAAAATTTGCAGGAAACTTTGGAAAGTTATATGGTCAAATAAAGAAATTAGAGGAATGTAAATATGCACCTCCAAAATATTCAGTTGCATTAAAAGAACTTAGTGAATAGATAGGAATCATATAATTTAAACAAACTTTGATTCCATAATAATGCAAAAGAAAATTCACAATATAAAGTACAATTAATTAACAACAAAACTTTCAAAATGTCACTCCTTGTAAAAGATAGACTAAAACAAGTTATCTTAGATCAAATCGATTAAAGACGGAAGATTCTGCATATAGTAGAGCAATAGAAAAGAGTTTAAGGTATAGAGAATTAGAATTTTTATGTTAATTTGATTGACTTTAATTAATATTAATATAAATATCATGGAAGTCAAATATCGTCCACCATTGAATGATGTGTAATATTAACATACTAACAACATAGAAATGAATGCAATTGGTTAGAGAAAAACTTTGTATCTTGTCTTAAAGAAAAGAGTGTGAAGGATGACTTACCAAAAAGAGTATGCAAAGTGGAAAATGTATTAATTAAATTTATTTAAGATTCTTTGGTTCTTTTTGGAATGTCCTGAGAGATCATCACCTTATGAAAACTCTGAATCATTAAGATAGATTTATATTAAACAAAAATTGGCAGATCTTAATCCAACAGTTCCTGAACCCAGAAAAAGAAAATGAAATGCATTATCATTATAATAAATATAATAATAAAAATTATTATTCATCAACCTCTATGAATCATAAAACTTTAGATTGTAACAAGGATGAAAATTCTTCCAGTGATATTTTACCATCATTATCAGAATCACATTCCTTTAATATTTGTATCCAAATCTCGTTAAATTACATCTAAATACCTCATCATCAACATCTCCCATTACATTTTATAATTCGGATTTTGAAATGAAATTGTCTCCATCTAAATCTATTATTTTAAATGCTTATTCCATTTTTTAAACAGATAGAAATTTCTCTTGATTCATTGCAGCTATTAAAAACTCTAACAATATAAATACCAATAAATAAATACCTGTAAAATCAACTTCTCCTGATCTATTTATATCTACTAATTCCATTATACGATCAACTTATTATATTGCTAATCCTTTATTATTAGTAACAGAAGTGTAACCATCAATTAATTCTTATCTTGAAAGTTTACCATCACCATTTTTATCAATTGCTTAAAAAGTCTTATTTAATTCATCTTATTCTTATTAAGTTATTATTTATGTTGCCATAAAAGTCAAAACTGCTTATTTAAATTTGCTTTTTGCATAAAATTGTTATAAATTTTATAATGCTTTCTGATTTACTTAATTAGAAGGTGCATTATTTTATATCCATTTATCATTAAATGCTTACTCAGCACTAAATCTTTTTGAAGGATTGGGATTCAACATATTCTTAATTAAATTCTGAGCATTTTCACTAATGTGACCCCAATCTTCAGGATCAAATTTTAATTATGCTGATTAAACTCTTTTTAAAATTTCACTTTCACTTCTTCCTGAAAATGGAGGATAACCACATAACAAGATATAAAGAATTATACCACATGACCAAACATCACATTTTTCATTATAATTTTCTAACAACACTTCTGGAGCAATATAATATGGTGTTCCCAATCTTTTTGTCATTCTTTTCCCTGTCTCAAATTTTCGAGATGTTCCAAAATCTATTACTTTTAAATCAGCATCAGGTGAATCTGATACAAACAGTAAATTCTCTGGTTTTAAATCTCTATGCACAATTTTTTGATTATGACAATACCAAACAGCACTTAAGATTTATTTCATCAATTCTGCTGCTTTTTTCTCACTAAAGAAGTTCATACTCTTAATACGATCAAATAATTCTCCACCTGAACAATACCTATCCTCAATCAATTTAGTACTTACTCAGTAACCAAATAGTAATTTTTATCATCTTCGAATAATTCATACAATTTTACAATGTTAGGATGGTCCAAATCTTTTAGAATATTCATTTCCGAAAACAGTTTCTCTTTATCCTCCTTTAAAATAGAGCTTTTTTTAAGTTACTTCATTGCTCTATCTAATTTAGTCTTCTTATGAGTCACCTTCCAAACTTTTCCAAATGCACCTTCTCCAAGAACTTATCCGGTAATATAATGATCAGATATTTAACCTTTTTTCAATTATACAAAAATATCTATGTTAACATTTAATTTATGTTCCTTTTCTATTCTTATCATTATTAATCATACTTTATAAAGATTATTATTCCAATATTTTCTTTCTATCTGTATCAGAATTTTATCGTTCTAACAACTATTCTAATTCTTTTGACACTATCATAGAAACCTTCTTCGGAGGTTCTTCATAAACTTCTTTCCCTTCTTCAGATAGATTTTATTTTAATCCTAAACCAAATGTCTATGCAGGTATATAATCTTATCGTTTATTAGCTGTTGTTTATTTAATTATTTTTTTCTAGGAACCTTGATCATTATCACAAAATGCTGCTGATTAAACAGATAGTTCTAAATAGTATTTTATAAATGTTACCATCTTAAGTATGTAAATGTGAATTACAACAAGTTGCACCCATATGTTAAATATCTATAATTTCAATTAAATGAATTAATCTTATGTTGAATATATATATTCAAACTAATCAATTAAATATTTCAATTATATGAAATATATTATTTATTTCATTGGGAAAATCAACTTTACGAAATTTTTCGAATAAACTTTATATATTTGATTATAGTTTGATATACCTATACAATTAAATTCACATTGTTTTTATAACGATTGGTTCATTCAAGATCTTTTAATTTAGTTAATTTTCAAAATCTAGCAATATTTTATAAGAACTTATTAATTTAAGCTAAATATATCATCCTAGTTGATTTAAGTTATATTATAATAATCAATAAGCAAATTTTCTTCATTTGTAATCTTTAGGATTTTAATTTTGAGATAAAAATCATATATAGAATTTGTATTACTAAAAAATATAATTAATTTCAAGTATCGAACTTCACTTGATTCTAATTCACAATTCTAAAAAATAATAAAATTTATGATTAATCAAATGAATCATTATTCATCTGAATAATTTAAGAACGAACAAACTAAAAGAAACCCTATTTATACAAAAAGCATTTAAGACGCATCTGTTTAAGCAGAATTTTCAAATATATAGTTGATGAAAATTATTGATGAAGTAGATAAAATTCATTAATAAGAAAAAAAAGCATTACTAGAGTAAATCAAATATTTAGAAAAAAAACTATAATAAACAAAAACAAAACAATTGATTTAATGTATAAACGACGTTAAGAACATATACCTAAATTAAATTGAAATAAATAAACCGACTCGTATGGCATTGGATTCTTTAGAGTAACTTATTAATGAAAAATAACATTATGAAATTTCAGATCTAAAATATCGCTTACATCAAGCTGAAAAAGTTTTAAAATTACCAATTGCAGAATTTAAAACTTATCCTGTGGAAAAACTTGTGAATTCTATAAAGAAGTGTCAATAATTTGAATCTGAGAATATGAGTTTAACAAATATTATGGAAGAAATAAATTAAGCTGATGATCACTGGAATCAAATTTAAAAGGAATTATATGATGAAAGCAGCTATTTGGTAAATTCATTATAAACAACTACTCAAAATATAGTGTATGAACTCTCTTTGTTCGATTGTTCTAAATGATAGCCAAATTCATAATTATTAAAATGATAATTTTTATCCTGAATTCTATTTATTATAATAAATACTTTTATAGAATCAATTATAATATTTTTCTTTATTAAAAATTTTACATTATCGACAATTCGAAATTCTATTCTTTTTTAGAATAGTTAATTAAAAAAACTTTCTACTTGGTAATTTTAAGTAATAATCTAAATTCTCATATCAATAAAATGAGGTTTTTAAAATGAAATTATTAATCTGTTTTAGATTTATAAAGAAAATTTCTAATAAATTTAAATGGTTTAACATTTCCAAATAATTTTTTATGAATATGAATTAAAATTGTAATTACAAAGAATAATAGTCATTTGTTTTTAACTGGATTTTAAAGGGGCTATTGAAAAAACTTAGTAGCAAATTATAGAAGTCTTATATTAAAGCATAAGATAATAAGGGATAAATTTTTTATGAGTTCAAAAAAGAAATAAAATCCATTTTTTTTGTGTATTCCAAAAAGATCTAAAATAAATTATTTTTGTTACATCCATAAATACTTTTGATTATCATTATGAAAGTTTCCAATAATGCAATCATTTATACATAAATTATTCTGAATGCTAGTAAAATATTAATAACTAATTCTTCCATGTTTTTAGGATAGTATTAAATTAGTAGTTGATTTTATTTTTATTCTTATGAATTAGGTATGGTTTATAAAATTGCCAAGCTTGTCATAATAGATGGCTACCCTACTTGGATCTTCTTCAAGCTTACCATTTTTGGTTTGAATTATTAAATATATAAATTTGTACAAATTATTTATTTTCCATATGTCTTGAGACTTAGGAATTATCAGAAATATTATAATTCAAAATATAATAATAACTTTTTAATTTCTAATCATTTTGTCTCATTTTAAACTTCCCAATAATATCCTGAATTCTTTTCATCAATTTTTTAATCTTAACCAACCCAATAGTAATCTGCATTAGAATCAGGGAATTATATTTCATCAGGTTTTTAAAGAAGAGGATCTTTTAAATCAATATTAACTTCTGTGTTATCATCCAAATCTTCAGGTGGATGTTAAATACCCCATATTTCTATAATTTTGATATTAAGTTTTTTAACATAAGGTAGTAAAATGGGACCATTTTCATAAGTATCATCAAATTAATTACAATATGAATTATCAATGTTTTTATCAATCCAAATTCTGAATCCTTCAGCATTCTTACCTCCAAAACCAAATCCTTTTTATGAATCTAAATAACAATAATTTTATTCTCCTTTTTTTGATTTAAATATCTTATAATATGGAAAGAGACTAAAAACACAATCATCTTTAGTTCCAAAATATTATTTAGTATCATACCATCTCAGATTAGTAATTGCACCAAAAGTTTAAACTTTTTATTTTTAATCATAAATCTCTTAATGTTAAATCAAAACTAAAGTAGGTAATTTACTATCTAATTACAATATTTAATTTTATTACCTTTCATTACTTAAATCATTTAATTAAATCCACCCTAATGAGCAACACTAGAATAAAGTAAAGTTAATTGTGAACAATTTTTTAAAACTGAATTTGTACTAAGAAGTAATTAAAAACACAATTCATCAGTCAAAAAATAAGAAGGTGTATTTACAATAGGGATAAAGTTCTATCTTTCATTTAAATAAATACATTTATTTATTTTCCCATAAATTTTGCTTAAAAATAATGTTTAATTGCTTCTTTAGTTCCTGGCATTTATTTTGTTACAAAATCAACTAAACTAACCCAAGAAAAAGAACCTGACTCATTTTCTAAATAATTATTATTAAGATTTTTACTATAAAGCATATCGACCAAAGTCTTAATGTATCTCTCATTTGTAGAAACTGCTTTTTTACCTATTTAATGCATTTTAATTAAATCCTTATTAATAGATTAGGTAATTACTTTAATCACTCCAATAGTGTCTAAATATGTCAATTATAATTAAGCTAATTCTTCTTTTGTAGTTAAGAATTTTGAATCTTGCAAAGAAATTAAAGACATTAATTCAAATCTTTCTAGGTTCTTAAATGTTGGAATATTAGTCTAAACATCCTTAACCAATAATTCCACTGATAATAAATAAATATAATACAAAATTCAAACAATGGTTCTTTTTTAATCAATCCTTGAGATCCAGAATATGCCTCTAAAAATTTAAATAATTTAATTCCAAATGAAGGATTTTCACAAAAAATATCCTCAAATGATTTTTGGTTTAATCCATTAACATCACGAGTTCTTAAATATGTTGCTAAATTACTAGCTGCTTAATTCACAATAATAACGGAACTGATTATTAAGTGCTTAATATTCAGCTTAATCAAAAGCTAATGGTATTGGATCTTTTCTACTTCCATAGCAATTACCCATTTATATAAAATAATATATAAATAAAACGATACTATATAAATTTTATTTTTTATGATTTTATTAATTCTCAAATATTTAGGTATTTTATCTAGTCAATCCAAAACTAAAATAACTTATAAATATTTGGTATAAATAATACAAATAATCAAATGTAAAATAGAATCAAAAAATAAATGTGGATGTATAAATTTTTGATGATCTTTATGTTAATAAGAGGAGAGGTAGCATAAATTGCAAATGAAGGTGGTTTGTAAAATTTTTTAATACTAAATTTATAATTTAGGTTCATGGCTATTTTCTTTTTTATAACTCTATTCATAAAAAATGAATTTTTCAAAAGATAGAAATATTTTGCATTAGTTATACGGTTTTCTGATGTGGAACAAACATTTTTTTTTTTGAATATATTTACAATGATTTTGATTGTTAGAGCAACTGATATTTATTTATTAGAATGGAATCCATAAGGATCATTAATTATTTCAGGAGCTATGACAATTTACATAGTATTTTAAACTTATTCAGCATAATGATCTTGCCCTGATAATGAATTCAATTTATAATAAAATCTGAGGACACCAAAATTGTAGAAATTGTTGTAGGGATTTTATTAACAATATTATTCTCACTTTTATAGTTGACCTTTAGAACATCTAATTCATCAGCAATATTGTCTAATTAAAATCTAAAGACAAAAAACTGTAAAATCAATAAAGAGAAGCAAGTCAAAATTGTAGAATAATAATAATTATTATAAAATTAATAAAAATTAGAAGAAGTAGAAATGTAGCCATATATAACCAATCAATATCCAATCTTTCATTTTATTATGTTTATTTATATGAAGATTTTGTTGATTAATTGGAGAGTGAAACATCTTTTCAAGTATATTAGACAAATTTGCTTTTTGGTTATTCTATTTAGTTTAATAATTTAGATTAAAATAATCACTTCTTAGTCAACTGCACTTCTCTCTATTTTTGGACTTAAGCTGCACCTCATATTTTGCCATAGGAATTTCATTTGATGTCAATATATATAGATGTTCTCTTAATTAAAAATATAATTTTGCGATATCTATCTATAAATTTTATAGAATCAAAAAGAAAAATTTTAATTTAAATTTTATATTAATTAACAAAAATAACAATTTTCTTTAATAATGTATAACAGATATACATCATAGGAAAAACTCATTATTGATCATTCTCCCACCTTCTAGCAAATAAAATTGGATCATTAAATTATTTTAAATTTTCATTGATTACTTCCTAAATTATTAGTAAATCTTTAGATAACAACTATTAATTAACTTCTTAAAGATAAGTATATAGTAATTAAGAAAATCCTTTTGTAAATTGTTCTAGATTATTATTAAAATACTGACTAAACTTTCTATCATGATGATTGTAAAATACAGATCCAACTTTTTCAAAATATTATTCAAAGCTATCAATCCAACGTTATAAATCCTCTTAAGCTTAAGAAGGACAATAATTTTTAATCGCAAAAGCTTTTACTGCTAAAAGTTTTCTTAATAAGAAATAACATTTTTATTTTTCTTCAGTGTTTATAGAGTCAAACTTTTTTAAGACTGAATTTAAAAATATCAAAAATTTATATGTTGGTCTTATTGTTGCTGCTAACAACTCAAAAGCAGTTTTTTATTTTTATTTTTCTTCATCTTTTTCTGATTTCTTCTATTCTGAATGAGTTGGCTTATTAACTGATAAATCAGTCTTAGCTCTTTACTTAACATAATCAGCTCTTTTTTATAGAAGTTAATTTTAATGTATCTATAAATTTTACAAATCTGATAAAGAGCACATTGTGGGACTCTTTCTTGATCTTAAAGGTGAAACAATCAAATTTCTTAAAGATTGATTAATGTTTATTGGGGAAACTCTTTAATTTCGAATTGTACTTGCCTTACTTATTTTTGGAGCAATTTAAGGAGAATTAGAATTAATTTAATTCTAAGATTAACAATTCGAAATCTGATTATTTTTTATTGTGTCATTAGTACTATTTGGATTACTGTGTTAATGTGTATCACTATTTTCAGATTGTTACTAATTTGACTAAGAATTTAACTTTGTAAAAGTTGACTAAACTGTAGGAATAGTGATTCGAATTTACTTTTTGGATTTATCTTTATTTTCTAGAGGTGATGAGTCAAATTTTGGTTGCTCATTAAATAATTGATTTGATTAAATTTATTTCAATTCAAATGTATGCTAATTAATATTAGTACGGAATGAAATAGGCTCCATATTTTGATTAATGTCTGGCAACTCATCTGGCAATGTTTTTAAATATTTTTATGAATTTCCAAAATTATCATTATCAGAACCATCATGTGTAGTTTAGTCATAACCACTTTACCTACGTAAAATCTTACAAGGAATGTTCTTATGAGAGTTATTACATTTCAATTTTTTCTATTAATTTAATATAGACAATATTGCATCTATGCTTAATCTTTTTTATTGATCTAATTCTAACATACCTATAAGAATATTCTAGATTTTTTTGTTTAATGATTTGTCATTTATAATTTTGGCATGTATGTTTTATTATTTTCCATATAGATCTCCATCTTTTTTTAGGTTAAAAGGGATTTCCTTATATACCATTAAGTAAAGAACTACGCCTAATGACCAAATATCCGATTTTTCTGAATAACAATTTAACTGAACGGTTTCAGGTGCCATATAAACTGGCGTTCCAACACTAAATCTTTTTATTATGCTCTCAAAATCATTTTCTATAATTGCAAATCCAAAATCAGAAAGTTTGTAAATTCCATTAGATCTCAGTATATTAGCTGGTTTTATATCTCTGTGGATAATTTCTAAAATATTTTATGATAAAGAGAATATACTTTGATCATGTAAAGCTTTAACACCCTTTGCTACTTGAAGAAAAATACTTAAAATTTCTGTTTAAGTAAAATTGGTTTTCTCTAAAATATTAGCAAGATCACCATCATTGCAATATTCACATATTATGTAAGTGTTATTTTTAGTCTCAAAAATCTCGTAAACTTTCATCAAATTCTCATGATCTAATTGTTTTAAAATAGTGATCTCATTTTTTAAAAGGGTTTAGGAAATAGGAGTTGTTAAAGTGGAGAAATTTATAACCTTAATAGCAACAACTTAATTGGTATAAATATTAATGCCCTTGTAAACTGATGATGAATAACCTTCCCCTATTATGTCATTTAAGAAATAGGAATATTTTTAAACTCTCTTTTAAATTTTTGATTTAGCTTCAATCATTCTTGTTTATGCTTGATTTTAATCTTAATAAAAATTATTTTGATGCTTAATGATTAGATCATTATAGTATTTATAATACTACAAAACAAAAGAATAATAGAAAAATAATGACATTTCTCTTATATTATTTTATAGTCATTTTTTAATTTAAAAAAATGAATATTTATACAAAATCCATTTTTAAGGAACGTCACACATTAGAAGAAAGAAAAAAGTTATATAATACAAAACAAATAATACATCCTGCTAAAATTTTGATAATCTTAGAATAATTTATTGATTCTATCTCTTCATTTTAGTTGTAACGATGCCTTTTATTTCGAGATGTGCAGCTGATCCAGAATAACTTATGATAACTTTTGAGGCAGATATGAAAAAAATATTACAAAAAAATACATCAAAAACAAAATATATATCACTTTTCTTTTTTATAGACAATATTTTACCATAAAAAGGTAATAATAATTAAGATATTTTAAGATTAAACTTTAGGGTAATTATAGTAAAAAATGCGAGATAAAGATGATGGTTTCTTATATATGCAAGTAAAATCTTTAGAAACTTTAGGATCACTTTATTGAATTTTTTATATTAAAATTATAACAATAATTAAAAATCATTTAGTAAAAAGAGACGATTTTTGATTTATTAGTTTTCTTTACAATTTCCTCTATATTTAATTTTTTAGCTAAATTAGGTTTCTTGTATATGATAATTTAGCAAATTATTTTTTAAATTCCTCTTCTTACTTCACATTTTTATTATTTTCTTCTTCTTATTAACCAATAATACATTTAATATCCTTGTTTTTTAATCAATACTTCTTTTATTTTTTTAGATCCCAAATATTCAGGTTTGAATTTGTTCAAATTAAATTCTACCACATTTCCTTTTCCTTTAACAACTAAAGCATTTTCTACATTATATTATCATCATCATCACTTTATTAAATAAAAAGTGGATCATCATCATTGATTCTGATTTTCTTAAAATTTTGTAATTTTATGAATCTATATTACAAGCCCTATCTAAATTGTTCAATTACTTTCCTCAGGTTTTTTTCAAATTCTAAATAAATTCAATCATGTTTTCTTTCTCATAATTTCCTTATGTAGAATTTTATTATTTTATATAGAATTTTTTAATAGATAAAAATAATTCATTTATTACTCAATCATTGAAAATAATTATAAGTAAAAAAATTCCTTATTCATATGATTTATAATATTATATTATAATTAATGATTCAAAAATATCTTTTCTCATTCAATCAGATTCCACTAATCCGTCATCTTTGTCTGGCAAAGTTTTAGGACTTATTTATTGGAAATTTAACGCATGCAATTTTTAACTGGGAACATTGCCTCTTTAAGAAAAATTTACTGGTAAAACTACATCATTTTAAAATTCACTTTAACGAATTTCATTCTCACCAGGAATTTAAGTAGTCAAATTCATTTATTTAGCCATATTCTAAATTTCATAATATTTTTAGAATATCATTTCAATTGTAGGACCCAAAAGTTGAACTATTCTTTGGTTTTTTTACTGATGGTGGTGTGACTTCAATCTGCTGTATGAATCATAAATTTTAATTAATTTTTTTGGTTTATTCAAATTATATCTCTTTATCTTGCATTTTTTTTTTTAAGAATTTACTTACTAAAATAATTCAACACATTTTCCTTCTTCTTCAGGTTGATATTAATAAGAAGGATTGATATTAATAATAGGTTTTGGTGTGTAATTGAAAACCTTTAATTAATCTTTTTCGAGAATTATTGATTTTAATTTATCAATTTCTTGAATTTTTTGCAATAAATGAACAATATCAAGATCTCTATTAATAACCCTTTAAGTTTAATCCAACATTGTTTTAGTAATTTCTACTTTTTCACAGCAAGTACACCATAAAAATTCATAAACTATAAAATTCATTCCTAATTTTAGATCATGTCTTGTAGAATTTAAAGTAGTAATTAATCTTTAAAGAAAGTTTCCTTTATAATCTTACAATTATTCTATGTATTTTTAATACTGTAATTGATCAATTTGAGGGCTATCTAATTATTCTCGTTACTATGTTTATAAATTTGATGCTGACTATTAATTTTGGAATTTTTAACTATTCCAGGCTCTCATCACTAAACTAGTTTTTATAACTGTCTTAGTATGATGTTTTAATTTCTATTATAAATCATTTACTCTGTTTATTGATTTTTAAATTAGACTTAATAGTTTATCATAAGAGAACTCAAATTTCCCTTCTTTTTTCTTTGGGATGTTAAATTAATATAAATAATTTGCTAATGATAATTTTAAACCAATTTCATTATACTTAAGTGCAAAAAAACCAAAGAGTGTAGAAATTATTTTTAACATACCTCCAAAATATGATAAAAAAGAATCAAGAGTGTATACAGTCTTTTTAGTTTATTCATAAGCTTGACTTATTCTGAAATTTACAGAAAAAATTGTACTTGGAGAATCATGATATTCCTAATTTACATTAATTTAAATACTTTTAATTCTCTATAGTTCTCTAAAGAAAATTACCAAAAATCCTTCTATTCCTCTTCCTTAAATAAACTTAAAATACTGTTCTCAACTATAATATTGTTATTTTTGAAAAATATATCTGCTTTGCTTTCTTCCTTCAAAGTTGTTTATAAGAAAAAATCAGAATTTATATATCGAAGTAGATGTTCATCTCTGTTATTTCTCATGTAAATAGAAGATTAAATTAATGTCGATAATGATACCATAATAGACTTATTTTAAGCAAGTGAATAAATCTATTCCTTTGTATAACAATCATCTGTATAGCAGACTGAGATTTTCAAAGAGGGATACAAAAATTGCTTTGAATTAAATGTTCCTTGTAATTTAAAACTAAAATTTTAAGGAAGACATTAATATGAACTCAAGTCTGCTTTAATTTCTTCAAAGCTTTCATAATTAATATTTTTAAAATGATCTTCTGTACACTATTCAAAGTTAATTTTATATAAAGTAGTTTTATTGCGTGTTCCATTTCCTTAATCAGAAATTTAGACTTAATTCATCACAATTTAAAAAGCTGTTTTGTTATCATTTGGATAAATAATAGAGAATGGGTTATCCAATTTGATGGCAAAGATAAAATTCGTAATATTCATCTCTTGATAATCAGGATTCATATTCTAAAGTTATTAAACATCAACCTAAATATTATTATACATTACTTAGAATTTATCCCTTAGTATTAGGCTTATTATACCAGTTACGAAAAAGTATATCAATACAATTGTCATTATAATTGACATCAAACCTCCACATACACTCTGATATTGTTTCTTATTTCTTATATTAAAGTTTAGGGAAACTCCAAAATTATCATATTTTCGTATCGATTGTTTTATATTTTTCATCATAGAGAGTATTTATCTATTCGTAAAATTAATTAATAGTTCTGCTTGATGAATAAATCAGCTTCAAAACTAAATTTAAAGGAAATTTTACAAAATCTTTTTTTATTAATAATCAGATAAAACAGCGTAAAAACATAACTGAACTTATTTTTATAGTATATATATAAACATAATTTTCACAATGAAACATCAATCAAGGGTTCTCTTTTTTATCAATAGAGTTGAAGATTTATGTATATTTATTAAAAGAAAATTAGTATAAAACATTTCAATAAAATTTAAATTACAATAATTTATATAAAAACATATATCGATAAATCAATTATCAAGGTTTTCCATTATAATAATTTAAATCTATGTTGTATTTGAAATTCTCAAAAGCTTGCCAAAGAATTTAAAATATTACAAATCGAGATCAAAATTTAAAAAGAAACCTAATAGATAGAAAAATATAAATACTCTTGGTTTCTAACTGAGCTATATCTTTTGAATTAAGCATTGAATATAAACAAAGTCCTTCTATTATAGAGACTTATAATTTTAAGTAATAAAATGAGCATAATAAAAATTAGATACTGAAAATAAATTTAACAAGAATCACCGTCATTTTAGTTACTAAAAAAAACAAACTTATTTTCACATTAAGTGTTTCAAAAATTTTCGTAGCATAAAAGGAAAGTTAATATAACATTATTTAACAATTAATGTCTACAAGGCATCATTAAATATTACTTATTATTTTAAGTATTATCTATTGAAGTTGATTTCAACTATATATGCTTATATTTAGAACATTTTATATTTGGTTTGTTTAATCAAAATCTAACACAAAATTTTCGAAACTGATGATATAATGAGAAAAATTAAAGTTATTTTTATTGAATAATTTTAATAAATTATTGTATTGTTTAAAGCAACTATGTTATTTCAGCAAGTTCTAAATATGAGTCTTTTTAGAGTTTCTAGAGGAAAGAGTTGATTTTATAATTTAAATATATAAATTTATATCAAACTTAAACTTCTCGAGCTTTAAAGTTCCTATTTATATATGCCTTAAAAATTGAGAGAACATTTAATTTAAACTTAAGAGAATTTTGTAAGTTTTATTAAAATGTTCAACTCCGCAAGCAAACGTCTTATATCATAAAAGCTTTTTGGAGAAAACATATTGTAAAGAACCGTAAAATTAGAATAACTATTAAAAATGAAAAATAACTAATTGTTAAAAATTAAATATGTAGGCTTTAGATTTCCCTAAGATTTATCATTAAGCTTACTTTTTTTTGATAAATTAAATCCCTATAGAAAACAATCTTCTCAAGTTTATTTTTTTCTAAGAACCTCTTATTTAATATTTACTTTGTATGAATTTTAGTGGTATATTAAAAGTTTCCAACTTTTGTGTTTTTTGTTTGTCCAATAAATTTCTTTTGAACTCATCATATTTTTTAGAATTATGTCATCAATATATTTATATGCCTCTCTTAATTTAATCTATTAATCTTGATGAAATTATAGAATTACACAGAACTTATTAATTTATCAATCTTATTCTATTTCAATTATTTTAGATTATGAATTTTGTTACAAGGCCAAAACAATTTCGTTGATACCCGTTTTTCATTTATTCTTCATTATACTTATGGCTAATTTCTACACAATTTTTCTTTTAAAGTCACAATCTCTCTTTTACAAGCTATATGAATATTTGTATATAAATTTCATTAATACTATCTTAAACTTAATCTATTCAATTATTGAATTTTAAACATTTAGATCAGATTCCGTATTATTAAGTTAAGCTTTTAATTTTAATTTTTTTTTCATACAATTTCAACCAATTGCAATTTATTCGAATGCAAAATTTGAGTGATGTTTAAGAATAATAATTTTTTTTTAATAAAATATATTGAAAAGAATGATTATATAAGTTAAAACTAATGATTGAGTTTAATTGAAACATTTAAAAAGTAATATTTTAAAACTAGATTATCTACTTAAATTTCTCGTTATAAAAAAAAATGATCATTTCTATGTGTCTACAAAAACATAATATTTATTTAATTTTTCTATATCTTTTTCCAATAAAGCCAATTCTTTTTCACATTATTCCTTCCTATATTAAATGATAAGTAGAATAATACTTTCTTTTCAATCCAACAGTGTCAATCATTCTTATATGTGTTATTGATTAATATTCCTTATTGACCGATTCCCATTTTTTTTTCAAACCTAATTTTAAATGTTCGACTTCTTCAGAGGTCATCAAATATTTTTATTTATCTCTTTCTTCAGCTTCGCTCATATGCATATTTCTGATGATTTCATATTCATTATTGATGCTACTTTAGATTTTGGTTAAATAATCAGGTACTTTACCATAATCTTTTTTATGAGTCCATTCTTTTTCTTCAATAATTTATTTTGGAGCTGATAGTATGTTTTCAACTGCATTTGTAACAATAAAATTTTTATTAGATTTAAGTCCTTGTAATGGTTTTTCGTCTTTTTTTGGAACTGCTGCTTTACATGATTATGGATATTTGAATGATTAAACTAATGCTTAGAAAGAATTGATTACTCTCAGGCAATTAATTAGATCCCATGGTTCCAGTATTCTTCATTCTAAACATGGTAGCATCAGGTTTGTATGAACCTTATTCGTATTATAAATTACCTTTAGGTTTTCCAAGAGAATTAGATTATCCTTTATGAGTATGAGGTCCTTTGGCTAATTGGAAATCACCGTTTATATTGTTAATCTAAATAGTAATGTATTGTAACTTAAGGTCGACTTGTTGTATGATTATTAAAAGTGCTGGCTGTGGGTACCAAACCATTGGGAAATGCAGATCTATACATTGGTTCTTTAGGTGGAGGTACATACTCTTTTGGAATCAAATTATATATGCTTTCCTGTTACATTTATTTTATCTTTATTTAATTTAAATATCTCTATTAATATTTAAGTAAAATGTATATTGAATCTTTTTTACTCATCAACATAATTGTTAATAAACTATCTAATTTGATTAGTATGAATAAATTTGAAAGAGATGGTGTTTCTGATAGAATCAGTGTTTAGAAGAAGTGTTAAACTATGGTTTAAATAAAGAATGAGGTTTAAAGGAATTTGATTTTGATAGTAACAATAAGATCAGATGTGAAAGATATTAAAAATAGTAAATTAAAGTGAAAATTGGTATTATACAAAATAAGATAAAAGTTTTGGAACAGATGTAAATTAATTAGTTATAATAAATAATATTTATATGGGTTCATGCAATTAATGTATGTAGAGACAAGAACCGTTGTAATAAGTAGCAATAAAGAACAATCCTGTGAATTTATTGGAGGAGAATCAGATTAAAATGGCAATAAGAATTTAGACAGCATTTCGTGCATACATTTGTAGATAGAGATTTAAGTAAGATTATAAGTAAGAAGAGTAGATAAGAATTAGCGAAAAAGAGATCAATGAATTAAAAGAGAAGTAATTCAACATATGACTGTTTAATTGAATATCGTACTAACTCTTATTCTCCAAGATTAAATCTTCAGGAGAGTCGAAATGTATTGCCTATGATAGATTATCATGGAAAAAGGAAAAGCCTTTCTCACTTTGGAAGAGAATTTAGTGCTAAATTATAACCAAAGGAGTCAGATTCATTAGATGATGATGGATTTGAATAAGCTGAACAAACACCATTATAATAGAGTACATCTCCTCCAATAAAATCTATAAGATCCTCTTAAAATTAAACGAAGAAGATGTAATCATTTAGATTTAGATGTTTGTTAACTCATGAAATATTGGAACCTAAAGATAAAATAAAATTATCAACAACAAATAAAAGAATTAAACTGGATGCTATTAAGTTAGTGGGTGGAAACATTTACAATGGTGAATGGTTTGATTAGATGCCAGATGGTAAAGGAAAATATACTTTTTCTGATTAATCCTTTTATTAAGGTGAATTCAGTAAGGGTTGTTTACATGGTAGAGGGGAATTTAAGAGTAAGGAGGGTAACACTTATAGAGGTTAATGGTAAAATAATAAAATGCATGGATAAGGGGTTTATATGTATAGTAATGGTTGTAAATATGAAGGTATTATTATGTATAAAGAATTAATTAAGGGAATTGGGAAAGAGATCTTCCTAATGGAGAAGGAATGGAGTGGTATATGAATGGATCAGTCTATGTAGGTAATTTCTTGAATGGAGAAAAACATGGATTAGGAAAAATTACATTCATCTCTGGGGAAATTTATGAAGGAGAATTTGAATTTGATGATTTTAATGGAAAAGGAATATATGTAATATTGACAGTAGATTTATCTAGAGATGGCAAGATGGTAGAGTTTATGAAGGAAATTGGTAGGATGGGAAAATGAATGGTAAAGGAAGATTAACATGGCCAGATGGAAGATATTATGAAGGTGAGTATTGTAATGATTAAAAACATGGTTTTGGTATATTCTAATTTGCTGACGGCCGTAAATATATTGGATTGTGGAAAAAAGGACTTTAACATGGATAAGGAGAATTTTATAAATGTCTTGGATAAGATCCCACTCAAGGAATTTGGAAACAAGGAAAACTAGTTAAACTTCTATGATCTTAACTGCTATTAATTTTTCTCCTTTATTTCATAATCTATATTAGTAGACTTTACTTTTAATTTATTGTAATTTTATTTAATGTTAGTGAAGTTATATTAATATTCTTAATTCTAATTATTTTTATCATGATACTTCAATATGATATTTTAAATTTAAATAAATAAAAATTAATTCTATTCGTTAATACTTATTTTATTTATTAATGGATTTTAAATTCAATTAATGATGGAACTATTGATTATAAAAACAACTTTGTAACATAAAAAATTATATATTATTATAATCATGTTAATAATTTTCCCAAATTGATTTCATGAGTGTTCCAATTATTACCTAGTTTATTAATGTAACCCTAAGACGAGACTTCAAACATCATTATACAAATTCAAGAAGAGTGCAAAATTGTAATCGATCTCACTCAATTAAGAAGAGAGCATTACAATGTATTATCAAAGAAAGAAAAAGATGAGGCTGTTTAAATGCTAGGACCAAATCCTTTATTTGATGATTTTAAGAGAGTTAGTTAGACTTTTGGAACCACCATAAAAAACTTAAAAAGATGGCTTCGATGTGGTACAGAAAGAAAAAAAGGTTGTGGAAGGAAAAAGCTTAATCCCTATGCTGAAAAGTAGTTGATTGAATGGGTTATAGAGAAAGTTCAACGAACAGGCAAAAAAATATCAAGATAAGAATTAAGATGCAAAGCATTAGAATTATTCAAAAATCAGCATTTCTGTGCATCTAAAGGCTTTCTTGATAAATTTGTTAAATCCTATTAATTAAAGAATAAGATGAATGAGTAATGTTATTCTTCATAAAATAGTATCTTAAAAAGCATTGGAAAATTAAACACAAAGAACTTCTCCAATAAATCAAAATAGATTTATACCAAAATTGAAGAAGAACAGCTCTAAGTAGAAACTGTTAAAAAAGAAGAAGTAGATGATATCAAAATTGAAACTCTAAACTTATAAACCAATCAAAGTTGTTCTGCATTTTAAATTTAATGAATTTGTTTTATATTTTTTAATAAGATCTCATTTTTATTTTTATTGTGTTTTTGTATACACATCTTTTAATTATTTGAAAAAATCTGTAGTTTCATACTTCTTGACAATTAAGTTTGAGATTTTTTTTTCAATAAAATCTTTAAATTCTGAATCAGATATACTTGAATTTAAAGATTTACTAAGCAATTAAAATAGCATAAATACTTTAAAATTGTTAAAGCTACTCCAAGATCTTCCATTCTTCCAGTTCTTCCAACTCTTTGATTATATCTATTTAAATCAAATTCACCATATGGTTTAACTCTTGGTGCCCCATAATTAATAACTAATCTCACTTTTCTAAAATTCATTCCTCTACCCATTAAATCAGAGCAGAACATTATTTTGTATACACTATATATAAATTGTAAATCTACCCATTTTTAAAATCATCTACTATTTTTTATTAAGATTTTCTCATTTCTTCAGCTGTAGCATAATCTTGAAGACCGTCTTAAACTATTTCACAAAGATAATTTTCTTCAACTAAAAATTTTAATTAAGGATCATTCATTAATAATAATTTTGTTTCATGACATTTAGTTTTTGCATTAAAAAATATCATTATTTATGCTTCTGAAAAGGTTTTAAAAGTATCTTTAATAACTGAAACCATTTTTTATAACATATCCTCTTCTCTGTCAGCAGTGTCATCATAATAATGATAAATGTTATCTAAAGCAATTTAAAAATTAAAATATTTAAAATTAAAGAACGATTAATTTTCTTATTAATCTTATTTTTTCTCTCCTAATTAAGTAATAAAAAGTTCTTTTAATTCCTAAACTTCCATAGTTGCTCCACAAGATATTATTTTCCATCTTAAATTATTAGATTCTAAAAATTTTGATATAATTTGAATAACTTTCTAATTTTTATCATTTAAAATTGTATTGTCTGCTTCATCAACAACAATAAATCTAACATTTTTAAGATTAATAGTTTTTTTTTGTATTAATCTTAGTATACTTTATGGGACTCCACAAAGTACATGACCCATAATAATACTTTCATCTTAACCTTTATCAAAATGTTAAACTTTCTAAAATATTTACAATTAATACAAATCCTTCTTTTAATAAACTATCTGGAGTAGCGCCTATAAAGTCTTTTTAAATTTATGCTAAGAGAGCATGAGTGGCAACCAAAATAATAGCATATGGATAATATTAAACAGGTCCCTCTTATTATGCTTAATAAAATTATTGAATATAGTCTTTATCAAAGAAAAATATAATTGGCAGTATAAATGCTAATGTTTTACCTGTTCCAGTAGGGGATTTAATATAAACAAATCTTTCTTCAGTTTTCTCTTATAAAAGATAAGGCAACACCATCTTTTAAATTGGAGCAGGTTTTTAATAATCTAAAAAAAAATATTTAAAGGTTACTTCCACTTTTAAGTTTGTCTCTCAATTCTTTAGTGAATTATTTTTATTGATTTGGTGCTGATTTGATAAGTTGATTGCCTAGATCTATCCAAGAGTTGATTTAATCCACATATTCAAGATTATCACTTTATAACATTATAATAATAATTATGATAAAAATCAATTAGTGATAGTTGTATGGCTTTTATAGACTTAAACATCTGTTAAATTACGACTATGTTTAGCCATGCTAAGTCTTTTAAATTTTTCAGCTAATTTAACTTTTTCAGTATCAATTTTGATTTATTCAATTTATTATTTGATATTAAGAACCTTTTTAGGAGGTGTTGCAGGTTTAAATTAAACAGGAACTTATTGTTTAGTTATTCGATCAGTTTATGCTTCATATTAACTCAAATCTTAAGCTTTCTATTAATTGAGCTCAAAAATTAAGAGATCACTTTTAACAAATCCTGTGTAATTAACACCTCCAAATATATATAATTTTTCATCAATTGCAGCAGCAGAATGACTACATCGTCCAGATGTAGGATATCTTTTAATATCGACAATACTCCATGATAAATTTCGTATCTCAAAAATATATAAATCATTTAAAAATCCTAGAGTGTTTATATCATCATTTTTGCCACCATAAATTATAATTTATTAAGATAATTCTACATATGTCATTGAATGTTAGCATCTACTTATTGGACCTCTACCTTTTGATTATACTTCCTCAATATAAATGGGTCTTCTTCTAACATCTATTTTTATAAGTTTGTCTAAATAATGTCCATTTTAATCAAGACCTCCAAATATATAAATTCCTTGATTCTCATAACTCATTTCACTATCATGTCTATAAAGATCTAAAGATTTATGTTCTAAAGCACAACAAGATTTATGAAATGCAACTCCATCTTAGAATACTGAAGCATTTGTTTCCACATTTTACCATCTATAAGTTGACATATCATATGCAAGGAAATCATTCAAATAATGCCCTTTTTAATCTATCCCTCCTTAAACCAAAAGATATCTTCCAATCACTTCGGCTATATGTCCCTTTCTTGGTGATACTATTCCAGCATGCTGTACAATTTTTATCTCATTATTTAATAAATTAATATGAGTAACTTCATTTACTACTTCACAATGAAATCTATTTTCCTTTTGTTGTGGATATAAAATTCCTCCAAAAACTATTAATTAACTCTTATAAAGGTTAGCTGTATGGTATGAACGACATTAAACTTATTATTTTAAATTTATTGTTGTCCATTTATAAAATTCTAATTTTAATAAAATTATCTATTATACATTTATCGAAAGTTGCTTAACAAAGATCACTTACGTTTCCAGCTCCTGATCCTCCATATAGATAAAGTTTATCATTATAATTTACCATTGCACTACTTTCTCTTGATGAAGGATTCCATCCATTGTTTTGATTATTGTAAATGAAAACAATAATTTTCTTGACTTCATTAATAATTCTAGATTTAGTAAGTTCAATTTATTATTTAATAAATTTAGTCTCTTAATGTACAAGTTCTTAGGAACATCCCAATTATAATTATCTTTTAATCTATTATTAGCGAAATTAATCTTTGATTGAGATAGATGGATATGATTTAACTCCCTAAGTCTCAAGATGTATTTTTTGGTATTCTTTATTTACTCCATCTAGTTGTAACTTTAATTGAATTTCATTTTATTTTTTTATACGATAGTAAGCATCTCTATTATGTAGCAATTCCATTTTCTTAGAACTATTTTATTTTTCAATAGGACTCGCTGCAAATAAAGCTCTGCTAAAATGATTCCACATAATTTTAGATTAGTGTAGAGATCTTTAGAGTTCATCAATAGCATCTTGATTAAGCTATTTGAATGAAATGAAATGAGTATTATCACACTCAGGATGTTATTGAAGTAATTCTTATCCAGCATCTTTAACAATTGATTAAAATGATTCTAGAGGAAGAGGACTCATTATCGTTTTTTTCTATTTGTACTTTTCCAGAATATTAACAATATGAAAAGAATTTCTAGGTGATGATTCCAAACTACTCATTTTTTTATAATTAATATCATTTTTTCTTCTCATACTATTAATATCCAACAAGGAATCTCTCAGTTCAAAAAATAGATAAGTAGCTCTGTTATATTCTTAGCCTCCAAAAATTAGAATATATAGACTTATAGAAGTAGCAGTATGTCCATATATATTTCTGTTAGCATTTACTTGGTTTTTTCCATCACATTTTCTAGGTCTGTTTATTAAAATTATTTTCTCTAAAATAGTTATAGATAATAAAACCTTCTAGCTCTTCAATTTAATGACCCAAAAACAAAAAATCGGCACCACTAACATTAGCTGAATATCTCCATTTTAAAGTACCATTAATTCTTAATCTTTCTAATGCCAAATGTTCAGTATCGAGAATTCGAATATCATTTAGATATTATCCATGTCTTGGATTAACAGTTTGATGTAATTTTTTAAGTTTCTAATCTTCTTAAAAATAGAAATCTCCATATCTAATTAAATTTGCTCCAACTTATGTTACTATATGCCCTAAATGATGAGTAGGAGAAAGTCTTGTACAATTAGGTTAAGATCATGCCATGACTTCTAAATCTAAAACTTAAAGATCATTAATATAATAATCAATGCCATTCCAACCTCCAAATATTATCATTTAAGTTGAAGCGAACTAATAGCAAACTGAGAAAATCTAGCAATTAGATAACCAGATCCTTCTGGTGTCTGATAAAAAATTAATATTAATGGTCAGAGAATATAAATCTCTGAATAAACATTTTCTCCTCTTATGAGTCATTTAAGTATTTATCTTTATATACATAATAATATCCTCCAAATAATAAAATTTAAGCTCCCCTCAATTTCGCTAAATGATTACCTCTAATTTCTTCTATATTAATTGTTCTGCCGATTACCATTTTCTTGAATCAAATGGTTAATATTTAAAGCCCTTTTACTATATTATATGGCTGTATTACTTATCCTATTGCTCTTTTGTATATTCTAACATTCTTCTTTCTGTTACATATCTTATTCTTCCTCATCATAATATTATCATTCTATATCACCTTCTTAATCTTCTCCTTCATCATATTACTTTATGTTATTTCTAGAGTATTGTGAATCTTCTATCCCTTCAGAATACATAAATGAAATTCAATTATTATATAATTATTGGCTCACAAAAATAACTCTTCTTCTCTTTTTATTAAATTGCTTGTAAGATCAATCAAATTCAAAACTTTATTAACATTCTCCCCCCATTCTTGCAATACATCATTCTCATTCTTTTTTAACTAGTAGTCTACTATACCTTATATTCTATCTATTTTGCATCTCAGCAACTAATCTATATTCCTAATTCCATACCTTTTAATCCATCATTAAACAAATCTCTTCTTCTAATTCTTAAGTACTAATACCGATTAATTCTGTTATTCTATTCAAATAAACAGAATCATAGTATATCTAAAATATTCTCAGGTTGTGATGAATCAATTGTCTTCTAAAATCTATCATAATTTCATCAATCCAATACCAACATATCTTTGTTAATTGTTCTCTATATTTTCATCAAATATTTCAGCTACTTGAATGTTGTGACTTTATGGTGAAGTACTTATTAGTTCTGATCCCAAAAAGGCTTAAATTAATTACTACAAATTAGGCAAAGCTTCTAGACCGTATTTATATGTGGAAACAAGGGATTGTAATTATTTTTACTACATTATAATTATAGTTATACTTTTTCTTCAGAATAAGTACTCAATATTGTATACATAGCATAGTTTTCTAAAATTGTATTATAATCAATTCTAAAATTGAAATCTACCTTGGTTGATTCTAATTATTTATTTTTATGTAATGATTCAAGAATCTTTGAATAAGCATGTGCTGTTTCTTTATAATTATTCTCATGTCTGTAGTACATAACCAAGAATGAATAATAGATAATCTTAAGATCTGCAATATTATCATCTTCTATATTTTTAGGTTCAATCTTTTTTGAGATTATATACAATCTAACATAATCTTATTTCTTAATCATAATTTTCATTTGATATAAGATAAATTCTAATTTCTCTCTCTTATCCATAGAACCATAGGTTTCTACCTATACTTCTTATAATATCTTTGCAGCATCAGCTATTTAATTATCATCCTCTTTATATTATGTGAGCATCAGTACACATCTAGCATATTCTACTTCTAAGTAAATCTTTTTTTCGCAAACTTTCATTATAGCATCTATCATTTCTAATTTTTAATTTATTGACAAAGTCTTTAATTCTACCATAGCCATTTAAACAAGTTCAATTTGTGCTTTTTTTGGCTATCCTCTCTTTTTACTAAGAGATATTATCAATTCATTGAATTTTGAGTATTATTTAGTATCAAAACAAAGTTTTGCTATTTATTTTGTAACTTTTAATGTTTCAACTAAATTGTTGGCTAATCTTGCTGTCTTTTCTTTATTAAGTAAATCTTCGATTTGCTTATCAAATTCATTCTCTTCAATGATCATTTGGATTTTGAATTTAATTTAATAAATACTAATCTGAAATATTTATGATCTATGAAGGCAAACAATCCATCTTTAGTCATCAAGATTAATATGCTCTAATTAGACTAGTTACTTCAGAGGATGATGCAACAACTAAAAAACATGAAGAAGGTAAAACAACATTTACATTAAAATTGGCTAAATACTTATCAACTTCAGGGATAGGTGATTATTTGGATACCATTAATGTTTTATTAAGTTTTCTATTAACTATACTTCATTTAATAGATTGCTACTCTTGGATATATGGAACCTAAGATGTTGGCGATGCTTAAACCTATATCACAGTAAATTCAAATGAATAATAAGTTCTTAGATTCCTGAATTAATATGCTACTTATATTTTATCCTGGATTTCATAATAAACTTTTACTTATCAGAAAATAAATTATTCTTTACTTTTCAAACAACCTCATTAGTTGAATATGTTTCGATACTGCCGTCTTTACTTGCAAGATTAAATATCATCACAGGATATAAATATATCTACTTATCAAGAGTGCTGCGATTTTTACAGTGTTATAAGTTGGATAAAGTACTTTAGCGATAATCAATGGAAGGTAGTAGATAGATTTGATTTAGAGTATTTAGGTTAGCTTATAAACCAATAGTAACAGTGATGGCAATAATAATGATAAATTCTTCAGTATTGTACGTAGTGGAATAAGATTATTCGATAGTTGAATATATTTATTTTATGGTTGTAACTATATCAACAGTTGGTTTTGGTGATGTGTACCCAACAACCATATATGGAAGATTTTCAATAATAGTTGCAATTTTAATAATGTTTTTAGTACTACCAACATAAGTAGAGATGCTTACTCGTGTTTACAGTTTAAGAAGTCATTTTGCAAGAAATAAATATATTTCAAAAAAAGAATAAGAACATATTTTATTGTTAGGATCATCATAAGTTGAAGGATTCAAGACATTTTTAAATGAACTCTATCATAGTGATCATGGTATGAATGATACAAATACTGTTATTTTATAACCATCAGGTCCAACAGAAGAAATGACTATTTAACTTAAGTAACCTGCTTTAGCTTAGAGAGTCATATATTTAGAAGGACATCCTTTATAAAATAAAGATTTAGAGAGATGTAGTTCTAAAGATTGTAATTGTGTTATAGTGTTGGCTAATAAAACAAGTAGAACACCTAAAAGAGATGATTATAGAAATATTATTCATGCATTTGCTGTTAAAAAATTTGCTAGAAAATAGAAATCTAGAAAAGGGGCTAGAGTTTGTTTACAAGTATTGTAACCTTCAAGCAAAGATTTATATTTTAATTCATTAGGTGGTTATGATACTGATCAAGTTATTTGCGTAGATGAACTTAAACTATATCTTTTGGGAAAGACTTGTCTATGTCCTGGAATCAATACATTAATTTCTTTTTTAATTCAATCATCAAAACCATAATATGATACATCCAAATATGACAAAAATAAATGTGAATGGATTGATGATTATTTATGTGGAATGTAAAATGAAATTTATAGAGTTCCTTTAGAATCTGAAGCATTTGTTGGTTTGACTTTTAGTTAAGTAATTATTTAAATCTTATATCTTTGTTAGATTTCTTAAGCCATTTATAAAGAATTAAATATTATTTTATTCGCTTTAGAAGTTGAATTAGAATCTGGAACAAGTGTATTTGTTAATCCAGCTGATTATCTTTTTGAAGATTATTTACATTATGGATATGTAATTGCTACAGAAATGCCAAATGTTGAAAAAATTTAATAAACTAAATTCCCTGAATATATTTAAAAGAATTATTGTTTTCCTAATGTGTAAAGATAAGGAAATAATAAAAATGCTCTTTAATAAGAGACTGAATATTTAAAAGAAATATTAAGTGAAGGTCTTAAAGATGATAGTTCTAAACATCCTTCTTATTATTAAGTTAAACCTTAAACCATTACTACAGGACTTCCAAAAGTAGGTGATTAAGATAAATTTGAAAATCATTTTATAGTTTGTGGTGTTGTTACTGATATGAAATATTTAATGATGCCTCTTAGAGCTAGATCACTCAAAAATATATAACCTATTGTCATTTTAAATTAAGATCTAATTCCAACTGAAATTTAATTATAAATTAACAAATTTCCAAAAGTGTATTTTTAATAAGGATCTCCATTAAATACAGAAGATCTAAAAAAAGCTTGTATTTAAAAAGCATCAGCTTTAGTAATTCTTCAAAAATCTGCAGATTAAGAAGAAGGTATTTCTAATATAGTAGATGCTGATACCATATTTATTTATAAGACTGTTAAACTCTTAAATTCTAATATTAATATAATAACTGAACTTGCATCTATTTCCACAATATCATTTTTGTAGATCTCGAGAAATAATTATGTTCAAAAGTATGATTGGTCTGTTAGTGAACCATTTGCATCTGGTGAAATTTATATTTCTACTATGCTTGATACTCTTATCTGTTAGGCTTATTATAATCCATTTATTACAAGTATTTTTGATTAAATGATTTTAGGAAGTGCTTCTGTGAATAAAAAAGTATTTTATTATTTATATATTAGAATAAAAAACTATATCAAGCATGTAAATTATAGCAAAGTAATCTATTTTTAATAAATGTACCCCCAAAATATTAGGAAAAAACATTTGGAGAACTTTTTGAGATTCTCTTAACTGAATAAAAAATGATACCAATTGGATTATATAGAGGAGAAAAAGTTAAAAACAATAATAAACCATATGTATTTTTAAAACCACCTATGGATGTTGTATTATAAAGCAAAGATAGAGTCTATATATTAAGTGGAAAACAACCAAAAGAACCAGAAACTACACTTGATAATGAGGCAGGCTAAGGATAAGAAAATGCAACTTAAAATTTTAATATAAAATCAAAATTGTAAGGAGAAGAAGGTAGAGTAGACATAGAATTTTCTAGAGAATTAATAAAGTTTAATGATAAAATGAAAAATTTCAGTATTTAGTTAAATGAAATTAATTAAACAGTGTTTAATTAGGGTTTAATACAAGAGGGTAATTAATTCTCATTATATTTGATAGATTTTATTTCAAGAGTTAGATCCACTCTAAAGACAGAATTAGCTAATCTAAACCCAACAGCTTGATAAGCTATTATAATCACTAATATATATATAGATATTATTTAAAAACAGTTAGTATATATATATCATTTTTAAGCTTTGGTTAATATTGAATAAATAGCATTAATGTGACACAATGTTTAATTTTACAAACTTTTTATAATAAATTCTCTTTGATAACCATATAATTCAATCTAAGAAATTACTTTTAAGTCTAAGTTTTGAATGTTCGAAGTTTATTTTTATTATTTAATATTTTAATCTTTGAGCCATTAATGATTAATAATTTCGGTTAAGGTTATTCTTACTTTTGGATTAACATTCAACATTGATTTAATAAGATCTAATATAAATATAGATAATATACCAACTGATTCGTTAGATAAGTTTTGTTTTTTCATTTCAATAAAATTTAATTGTCCATTTTAAATGTTATGATTTAATTCATTCATATTATTTCCTTTAAAAGGCACTTTACCAACTAATAATATATAAAGTAGAACTCCAGAACTCCATATATCACTAGCAAATCCTTCATATCCTATTTTACTAAAAAGTATTTCAGGTGCCATATAAGCAGGAGTTCCACATTATTCTAATATTTTTTAGCCTTTAATTATTTATCTACTAACCCCAAAGTCACAGATTTTGATTGAATCTTCTTAAAGTAAAATATTATCTAATTTGATATCTCTATGTAAGATATTATGAGTTTAGAATATTTAGAGAGCTAATATCAATTAATTGAATATATTTTTGGCTTATATTTCTGGAATAGGTTTTTCTTTAGTCCATTTCATTAAGTCTCCACCTTCTACATATTCCATAATAATATAAATTTATTATTTAGTTTCGAATACTTCATATAATTATGTAAATTATTTGTATTAAGAGAGAATTTTCATAATTGTGATTTCCTAAAAATAGAAATAAATATTTACTAATAATAATCTTTTTTTAGCACTTTCACTTTTCAAAGTTGATTTTTCAATTATTTTCATTGCTACTTTAGCACCTGTTAATATATGAATACCTAAATATACTTTAGCAAAGGCTCCTTTTCCTATTACATAGCAAGACTACCTTACTAGGGTTAGAGATTGAATACCTTATAAAAATCAGGAGTTGAAGGAGGGATTCGTTTCTTTGTTTTAATTGTATAAGCAATTCTATTTGCTAAAATAAGTCTCTCTTTTATTATATCTTCATTTGTAGGAAAGTGAATTTCAGGTAATTAAAGAAAGAAATTCTAACTATCAAGTAATTCAGTTTCCATTCTTCCAAAATCAGGAAGTATCTTTGGAAATGATTCTTCTTTACTTAATTAACTATTTGATCTAGATTTTTTAGTAGTTTATTAACTGCGTGATGTAGCGTTATTTCCTAGATCAATTTTTACTTTTCCTAATTTAGATATTTGTTTTGAATTTGTCATTGATGTAGTTTCAGATTTCTTAACAGGTATAGGTAATCTATAATATTCAATTAATATCACTACTTAATGGCTGGACATTGTTTACTAACTGATCTAGATCGATCTGTTGAATTCTTTGATACTTGGTTTGAAATACTTCTACTTCGTATATTAGTAGATTATGTGTTAAAATTGATACATTTAACAGAGATATGTTTTTTCAGTTGATTCATTTTATAACAGATAAATTTTAATTATTCTCAAAATAACAACAAATCTAACACAAATAATATGCTTATCAATAATCCATTCAATCCCTTTGTTTTAAACCAACCACTTTTTAATAATGGTTCTTTGCTATTCTTAAATGAAAGAGTTTTGTTATAAAATATTAAAAACCTACCATAATTACCAAAACAATTTACTTTATGTTTACATGCAATAATCTCTTCAACACAATTTGATTCTACACAAATCTCAGCATCTTATAAAGGTACAAAAATTTATAAATTTGATGAACTCAAACCTGAATTTGTACCTATATCTGTTATTTCAACTATATCAGGTTCATACTGATCATAATAATCAGCATCAACCTAACCTAACTAACCATACCCTTTAATATAATATCAAAACTATTACAAAATAATTAAACATTTATATATATTACATACATTTTTGAGAAATTAAGTTCAAAATCATTTTATTAAAAATTCCTATAAATCTTTCAAATATTGCATTGTTTATTAATATTGATCTTTTATGGTCTCTATCTCTTCGAATAAATTATTAAAATAATCTTCACGAATTACCTTAAAATAATAATTATTTATTTTTTTACTTAATTTACAGACTATTACAATTAATTAAAGTCATTCATTTATTGATTCAATAGTTCATGAGTACGTTGTAAATTATAAGTAATATTTTCTGTTTTTTATTTCAATACTTCTACTTCGGTTAGATTATCTTTTGACGTTATTCTCTCAATTTTTTTTTAAATTTTAAGTGATACATCCAAAAATGATTTTAATGATTAATCAACCTAATAATCCAATTTGATGATACATGCTAATTATATTCAATAATTCTTTTCTCTGTTTAATTTTTATGGCTTTGAAAGGCTTCATCTAATTATTTTAATTTCAATTCAAACTTCCCTATTCTTTATAATAATATTGTAAGCTTCTCTTAAATTCCATTAAAATAATCTGCAGTTGATTTATTGTTTTATTAATATTATCTATTTGTTTTCTCACTAAATATATTAAATTATTACCTCATTTGTAATCTTTCTTCAATTTATTCAAATCTCCTTTCAAATTCATTAAGCAACATCATCAAAGCTGAATCATTATTGTTATTACTCTAATATTTAGAAGCATTATCCCTAACAGAATCATATGATTTTTTCTAGCATTCATCCATTATACTTGTCTTTTTTGAATTAAACCTGTCGTTTTCAATAGATTATAAATTAAAAGATATGCTCTAATTTTATGTTTTCAAAGGAACTGCATTTGCCTCTATTGAATTTGTGAGCAAATATTAATCATTATAACTCTCATTTTAAACTAATTATTTCTCAATTAATAGTAACTTTTCATCTAAAGTTTTGTTGTTCTAGCTCTGATTTTCTTTCTGAGTTCTTCTATTAATCATTCTAAATTCATCTATACTATTCGCTCTTTAATTTATTTTTGACATATTTGAATTTGAATACCTATTTATAAATCTCTAATATTAATTATTAAAACCATTATATTAATCAAACTAAATACTTTACAAAAAAACTTTTTTTATTTTTAAAAAAAATTAAAAATACAATATTTTTATTTTTTAAAGATGAGAAGAAATAGTAGTTCATACATCGTTTAAGATTCCTCTTATCAACTTTAAAAACCTAATTCAACTATAGATATGAACTGTATCAATAATCATTCATAAAAGCCTCATTTTGTTTAAGTCAAGAATTCTAATAAAATAGATCATTAAATCAATAGTATTCCAATAGATTCTTAGGAGAGTGGCATGAAGAAACCTATCTTGTATCTAGAAAATATGTTCCTACAATGACAAAAGGATTAAATTTGTATACTACATATTGCATTCCTTAAAATCCAATAGCAACAATTGTGATTCTTCACGGATATGGAGATCATTCTGGAAGATACTTTCATGTATTATACATTATCATTATTAGGTAGCAGATGAATATGCAAAATATGGATTTTAAGTAATTTTGTATGACTAAAGAGGATTTGGTAATTCAGGAGGTATAAGAAGTCATGCTGATATAAAATAAATGCATTAAGATCTCGAATGCATTTTATTAACAATAGAAAGATCATAACCAATTTTTTTGTAGTGCTAATCTTTAGGAGCTGCAGTTGGATTAAGCTTTTGTATTTCAAATCCATCCCTTATTCTATAAGGAGTTATAGTAGTTAATCCCTATCTGAAATTTGCTTAAAAATATGGATTCTTAAAAAAGATGTTGCTTACATTAATGAATAAGATCATACCTGTATCATATATGAATATTTTTTTAGGGTCTAATGGTTAATTCATATATAGATTATGGTCATTGTAGTAAAAACAATAATGTAATAAAGAGTGTTGCTGAGGATAGTCTTGTATAACCATTTATGAGTATTGGAATGGCTTATAATATATTATAGTTAGATTCTTATATTTTACCAAATGCTCATTAGTAATTTATTAGAATTATTTTAGATTTACTCAACCTTTGTTAATTTTACATGGTAAAGAAGATAAAGTAGCAAGTCATATGAATTCTGTAGAGTTGTATCGTGAATCAGGTTCAAAAGATAAAACTCTAAAACTATTTGATAAAGGATTTCATGAACTTTAGAATGATATAGAATTTGAAAGAGTTAAAAATGTCATCATAAATTGGTGTTAAAAACAAATTAACAAGGATAAGAGAATTAGTATTATATATATACATACATAATTTAGGTTATTTTAGAGCATTAAATCATGGATTGATTGCCAAAAATAATAGTAGTTCAAAATTCATTGTACTTTCATGGATTTTTATTTATTTCATGTTAAAAAAGTAAATTTAAATGTAATTCATTAGTAAAATGAAAAATCTTGGAAAAATTGCTAAATCTATTTGTATTTTAGCATTAATGATATCATCTCTTATTGTTCGTATAAGATGGTGATTATTATATAACAAAATTTAGTTTAATTTAAATTTATAAATATATAAATTATTGTTAGAATTAATTTAAAATTTTTCAATTATGTCCATTAAATCTAATAGAAGTAAATCAAAGTAAACTTAAAATTAAACCCTTGATACAAGTTATTAAAATAAGAGTCATAGTGATAAACGTACTAGCAGATTTTTAGCTAGTATAGAATTAAATAATGAAAATTCTAACTCAAAATAAGATAATCCTGAAAAAGCATTTTTGTATTTATTATTTCAATTATCCGAGTATTTTATTAGATGCATGCTCTGAACTTGTATAATTACACAACGATTCTCATAAATAAGAAATAGATTAAGCAATTAAATAAAATTAAACTTTTGAATAGGTAGCTATACTTGTACATTCAAAACTATAATTGCTAAAAAGAGATTATATTACAAGTGAATACTAGTTAATTTAATTAAAAGAATCAATAATTTCAAAATAATAACAATAAAATTAGTAAAATTCTTTTGAATAATATCAAAAATTACATGATTAAAATCAAAGATGGAAATAATTATATTTTTAAGAGGCTAGATAACTCATAGAATTAACTAAATAATAAAAGCAATTCACAATTGAATTATAACAATAGTTAGAATATATAAATATCCTAGAAACCAAATAGGAAACTTTAGAATAAAAATATTTAGAATTATTTGAATTGCTTCACAATTAAAATTTAAATATTGATATAAAAAAGTATTGTGCTACATTATAATAAGTATTAAATGATAAAACTGAATTATTATCTGTTTAATTATAAAATTCGAGAAAACAGTGTATTGATTTATCTAAAAGACTCTAAGATGAAATAATGAAGGTAATTAATTATTTCTATTATAGGTTTAAGCTGCTTAAGAACTAAGAATTGTTGATATGCAATATATAATGAGTTTAGAAAATAGTATTGATCAAAATAATTGAAAACATTTTTTAAACTATCATTTTTGATTTTGTAATTTAAAACTTTAGATTATTATTATAATTAAAAAATATTCTACATTTGATGTTTGATTTAGGAAATATGTTTTCTTAAAGAAACAGACATTATTGGCAAGAATTAATAAGAATTGAAATTTAGAAATGCTTCTTTTTGTAAATTTAAATAAATTTCAAGAACTTTTATTCAAAGAATACAATTCAGCAATTCATTATATTGTAAATTCTTCAGATCTCTGATTATTCGAGTAATAATAGATGTAGATTTTAAATGAATCTAAATTTATTTTGAAGGTTATCGATGGGACAAAATTAGTATTATTTAATATTAAAATGAAAGATAATTAGAATCTCATTATTTTTTAAAATCATTTGTGTTGACAATTTAACTAATCAGCATTTAGAATTGTTAATTTTTTTTATATTGGTTTCTTTAAATTAATTATCTTATAAATCTATTAAAGGTTCATATCATTCATAATATGCTGTAGAATGATTTTAAAATAGATGAAAACATCAATTAAGAAGAAAAAGATAAATGTTTTATTTGTGGAATTTAATTTAAAATAAGTGAACTTAAAGAACATCAATCTCATTGCTTGGACAATTTTTCGAATACTAAATAAGAATATATAGACAATTAACTAGCAAAATTAATTGCAGAATAGAATTTTATTTCAACTATCTTTTCAGATAAAAAGTCATCATAGATTGAAGGATATCGTTTAAATTCTTCCATTAAATAAAAAGAAATTATGATAGATGATAATTAATTTGAAAAGAATTTAGAATCTTAAATACTAAAGTAGGACTATCTTTAAAGTTAAATATTAATTCAGAATAAAAACTCTGTAATATTATTTCTTATATTTTTAGAATTTTTAATTAGATTAATTATAAGAGCAAATATCGTAAATCTAATTATAGGAATAATAATAATAGTAATAGTAATAATAGTAATAATAATAATAATAATAATAATAATAATAATAATAGTAATAGTAATTATAATAGTAATAATAATAATAATAATAGTAATAATAATAATAATAATAATAATAGTAATAATAATAATAATAGCAATAATCAAAAAATAAAAAATAATAATCAGAAATTATTATTAATTAGAATCATTAAAATAGTTCTTCACTAAAACCTTAAAATAAATAATTCTTTTCTTAAATTTAGAAAATCTAGAATAACAATTATTAATCAGAAATTATATAAAATGTGTTAAAAGTAGAGGAATTTCAAATTAAAGATTAGGATAGTTATGAAGATATAGAATAAATGAACTTAAATATAGAACCTCAATTATATAGATAATAGTTATGTGATAATGATGAAAGACAAGAGGAAGGTGAAAAAAATATTTAATCTCCTAATATATAATAATCTGGAGAGAACAGTGAATAAGAAATTTAATCTGGAGAGGAAAATAAATAAGTAAATTAATTGGAAGAAGAAAAATAGATTAAATAAAACGAGGATGATGTAAATAATTAGGAATAACATCATTAACCAGAAATATTTTCTTTTATTTAAATAAAATAAAATTAAATATTTTAAATAAAAACAGAGCCATAATTGTAATAGAATGAATAAAAGTTAAAAATAAATTAGGATAAAGAAATAAATAATAATCAAAGAAATGTTATGAAGTAATAGTAGTAATAATAACACATAGTAAAATAGTTAGTATAGAAAAAAAAAAAACCTTTTAAATTTGAGCCAGGTATGAGACTTACAAATGAATAAGTTAATAAATTAACTCAAGAAGAATTATATGAGTATTTTACTTCAGTAGATTTAGAAGAATAAATTGGATATTAAAGTAAAATCTTTTAGTTAGATAAAAAAAAAGTTTAAATAAATCAAATAGATAATTGTATGATTTGTTTAGATGATATATTACCTTCTAAAGAAAAATTAGATATAAAATTAGATTGTTAACATTAGTTTCATTACGATTGTATTAAAAAATGGCTTTAAAAATAAAAATATTGTCCCATTTGTAAAGATTATGTTGATTTGAACTTAGTTTGAATATCTAGATATATATATAAAAGTTTTTATAAATATTTTCATATTTTATTTAACAATTATGACGTAAATTAATTTATGCAAATTGGTACACATTTTTTGAAAAAACAAATAAAATAATATAAATTTTGAAATTTAGATATGTAATAGATATCTCCTGAGGTCGAGTAACATCTTTCTGAATTATTAAAACCTGTTCTTGAAAGAGTAGAAGAATTAAAAATAAGGGATCAATAAAATGAAGATTAAATCAATTCTCTAATTCAAGAATTGAGTTAATTAAAGTAATTAGTGAGTTCACTTAAGCCATTAAAATAAGAAGAAGAAAAAAGTATAATTAATAATAATTTAATTAGAATAAGTAAAGTAAGAATAAAAGAAAGATAATAATGGAAATCATGGTAAAAAATATTATAATAAATTCAATTTAATTAGAAAATAAAAAATAAGAGCGTCCAATAACTGCTGTTGTTTAAAAGAATGAACAAAATAAAGTAAAAGAGCCTAGACCTTAAACTGGTTAGAAACCTTTAAGCTAAAGTGTAATTGTAGATAAGACAACAACAAATGAAGTTGAAAAAGGTATAGTAATTAATAAAATATAGTGCCTTTGAAATCACCTAGAGATTCAACATAAAAATAACCAAAACCTCAAGTATAACCATAATAATAACCTCCATAAATAAAAGCAAAACCTTAAAAATAAACTGATTAAAAAGATACAAAAGATTAAAAAGAATAAAAAGAACCTAAATAATAAGCATAAGGTAATATTAATAAATATTTTAATAGAATAACCTTAAAAGTAAGGATAACCCTAAAAAGATGAAAAAAAAGCAGATAAACCAAAATAAAATAAATAAAATCCTCCAGTGTAGCATGAGAAAACTGAAAAACCAAAAGAAGCACCAAAAAAGGCAGATAAACCATAAGATTAAAAAACTAATGGCTCATCAAAAAATCAAACTAAAACAAATGAAAAAAAACCAGAAATAAAATAAGATGATAAGAAAATAGCTAAAAAAGGAAAATAACCAACCCCTTAAACTGGAGATTAATAATAAACTGACGAATAATTCTAATAATAATAATAAACTTCTTAAGTAAACTAAGAATAACATTCTGCTGAGAAATCATCAAAAGAAAATAATTCAGAATAAAATGAATAATAATAAGAAAATCATTCAGATAATATAAATAATGGACAAGATGTTGAAAAACACTCAGAAGAATAACATTAAGAGGAATAAAACCAATTCTAGAATCAAGAATAAAAAGAAGATTAACATATAGAGAATTAAGATTTAGGTCATGATTAAAATAATGAAGAACCATAAGTCTAATAATAAGAAGTAGTTTGAGCATATAAATATTAAAAGTGGAAAAAAATATAATATATAAATATTATAATTAATTGACAATCAATCAACTGAAATGACAAGTCAAAACCAAATTGCTAAATTTACAGAAAACGATGCTATGATGGAATTATAATCTAAAGTAAGTGTAAACACTTAATTAGTTTATGGATAGATTCAATAAAGGCAATATAAAAATGGAATTATCTGCTAGAAAATATGGAGATGGTTCAGTTGAAAAATCAATAAAGCTTACTCCTATGACAATAGGAGATTATATTGGAATATGGGCAATTGCTTTATTAAAAAGCTTTTTGCTTGTATCTTTTTTTGTGATAGCTTGTGAATTATATAAGGATGTTTAAGCGCAAATCGAAGTTACAAGAACTGAAACCTTAATTGAAATGAAAATATGTAGAGCAGAATTTGAACAAAATTAATGCTCAGAAAATTATTTAATAGAATCAATGGCTCAAAGATGTTAAGAATTAGAAATTTGTATAAACTAAGACATAGAAATGAAAATTCGAACACAACAAGTATGGTTACAAGTATTAGGAAATTCAATTGAAAAAATGTTCAAGGCGCTTTCTATTAAAACTTGTATCATACTCTTCTTCCTAAGTGCCGCAACCAGTATTATTTTCATCAAAAATTGAATTGAGTTATTTATGGCTTAATTATTATCCCTTTATAATATAAATATCAATTGATTGGCGGCATTTTTAATTAAATTCTTAAATTACAAGATCACTCATAATTATTAAACACATTTTATCATTTTCTAACTTAAATTTTATTTTTTAATTCTGTCTAAAAAATTTATTTTATTTCTTAATATGTTTTCCTTACTATATATGTAAAATTCAATTTGGATGAATTATTTAAACTAAACTAATTTAATAAAATTTAATGAAGTATATTCATTTTATGTTAATTATTTGATTCCTTATTATCACCTTATTGAAAAAATTTAAGTTTTAGAAAATAGCAAAATAATTTAATCAAACATTTTAAAAATATTTAGTTAATTTTTTAAATTCTATTAATATAAAATATTATTATTGAATTAAAATGAATATAGAGATATAATAAAAGTATATCTGAACTAATTTTGAAGATTTCTTATAATTTAAAGAAACAAGAAAGAAAAAATAATATAATAGAATAATATTATATAATATAATATATACCCTTAAATAGATTTATTTTTCAAACAAATTGTTTTAAATAATTTCTATAAGGTAGGCTTGGTTTTCTAACACTATGGCATAGTAATAAACTAGCTGTAAGAACATTTAAGGCATTAAATTAATGGATACTTCCAGAATGAACTTAGACCTAGATTAATAAATAATTTTACTTAATTGAGTAAAGCTACAATTCCTGTAAGTAATTAATAATTAAGAACACCATAGAGTGCATAACAAATATATCTTGCCTATTTAGGTAGATTACTTTTATAAGCAAGATAAGTAATATAAGATCCAAAGGCATATGTTAAATATGCAGCATTTCTATGATTAAATTGAACCCTAAAATGATGAGAATAATTACATAACAACATTTTCAAAAAAGTTCTTATAGAATGGTGAAGTCTTAAATAAATTAGCAGGAACAATTTATCCATTCATAGTAGGCCAAGTATTAAATACTTTTCCAGCATCTATACCTGCCATAGCAGCTCCAGTTAATAAATTGATTGCTACTAAATGAATTAAACCAATTCCTAATCCTCTAAATTTAAGATGAGTTTTATAATTTTCTGGAGTTATTTATAAATGTTAAGACTTTTTAAAAAGAGTAGCAGCATTCCATATTAATAGAGAATATAATGATAAAGCCATAGATAAATGTACAGTAAGTCTATAAGTAGATACTCTGGGCTTTTATTAATATTCAGGCTTTGGACGATCTAATCCTGATTTAACCATCCACCATCCAATTAATCCTTATAATAATCCTAGTCCTCCTATAGCACCAAGTCTTTTAGCATATTTTGGTTTTATCCATTTCATAGCAGTAAATGCAACTAAAGGTAAGACATAAAGACCTCCTAAAGTTGATCCAGATACTCTATGTAAATATTCAACAATAAATATTTTCTTGAATTTTTCTAAATCTATAGGAGTATGTTAATATTCTGGAAATTATTTGTAATGATCAAATTCTTTCTCCCAATCAGATTGATTTCTTGGATATGCATATTCTATAGGTTTCCATTTTGTCATTGATAATCCTAAAATATCATTCAATCAATTTATACCTGAATGAGTAAGTCTTGTATATCCACCTAATAAAACCATAAAATAAACTCCACCTGCACAAACAAGTAACCATCCTCCTATTAACCATCTTTTTGATGAATCTACCCATTCATTTACAGGATCTTCAAAATGAGCATTTCTATCAAATTTTGCATTCTTGCTAGCTTCACTATTACAAAATTTATAGTTTCGATTATTTTATAAAGGCTTTAAAGTTGTAGTTAAATTTTTCAATGTTCTTATTCTTGATATTAGCATTTAGGGATATGAAATTATAAATAATGAATAGATCTATATTAATATTATAAAATTAATTATGGACGAACCGAACGAATAAGAAATTGATGAACTTTAAAATTAATACTTTTAAGATAAGATGTTTAGAGTTTGTGCAAAAGCTGTTATTAATGAAGATGCCTATATTAATAGATTATATGAACCAGAATATTTATAAGGCTTAGCTGATAGAGCTAAAGATTAAAAAGAAAAAAATGATATTCTTAACCAGAAGAAAAAAGTAGAGCTCAATTAAAATAAAGTAAAAGAGATGTTTTATGAATGCTTTAATCGATATTTCTATGTTTTTGGAGTATTACAATAAGTAGCCCATGCAGAAGATGATTGATTATCTAATCATAAATAATAATAATTAAATAATTTCTCTAAATAATTCAAAAAAACACAATCCATTTTCTTATTTCTTGCAAATAATTAAAATTTTGAAGCATTTAATTAACTTATATTCTAAATATTAAATAAAAATATTTTAATTATATATTTGAATTAAAATCAAAGTTGCTTGTTCTAAATCAATTAATATTTTCTTAAATTTTTGGATTAAATAATCATTAATCCACTTTTTATTTACTTTCATATTTAATTTTATTAATTATTTTTTATAAAATGTATTTTCTCTGGAATTTCCATTAATTTAGAATTAATTTGTAATTTTGGAAGTATTTTCTTTCAATAAAAAAAAATTGAAGAACTTCTTTTTATCTTATTTAATTAGAAATTTAAAAGTTTCATTTGTATCTTATTCTAATATTTAAACAGTTTTCAAGGTTTTTTAATTCCTTACAATTAATTTAATATACTTATTGTCTAATAGATTTCAACTATAAATTAAATTGATANCAATCAGATTGATTTCTTGGATATGCATATTCTATAGGTTTCCATTTTGTCATTGATAATCCTAAAATATCATTCAATCAATTTATACCTGAATGAGTAAGTCTTGTATATCCACCTAATAAAACCATAAAATAAACTCCACCTGCACAAACAAGTAACCATCCTCCTATTAACCATCTTTTTGATGAATCTACCCATTCATTTACAGGATCTTCAAAATGAGCATTTCTATCAAATTTTGCATTCTTGCTAGCTTCACTATTACAAAATTTATAGTTTCGATTATTTTATAAAGGCTTTAAAGTTGTAGTTAAATTTTTCAATGTTCTTATTCTTGATATTAGCATTTAGGGATATGAAATTATAAATAATGAATAGATCTATATTAATATTATAAAATTAATTATGGACGAACCGAACGAATAAGAAATTGATGAACTTTAAAATTAATACTTTTAAGATAAGATGTTTAGAGTTTGTGCAAAAGCTGTTATTAATGAAGATGCCTATATTAATAGATTATATGAACCAGAATATTTATAAGGCTTAGCTGATAGAGCTAAAGATTAAAAAGAAAAAAATGATATTCTTAACCAGAAGAAAAAAGTAGAGCTCAATTAAAATAAAGTAAAAGAGATGTTTTATGAATGCTTTAATCGATATTTCTATGTTTTTGGAGTATTACAATAAGTAGCCCATGCAGAAGATGATTGATTATCTAATCATAAATAATAATAATTAAATAATTTCTCTAAATAATTCAAAAAAACACAATCCATTTTCTTATTTCTTGCAAATAATTAAAATTTTGAAGCATTTAATTAACTTATATTCTAAATATTAAATAAAAATATTTTAATTATATATTTGAATTAAAATCAAAGTTGCTTGTTCTAAATCAATTAATATTTTCTTAAATTTTTGGATTAAATAATCATTAATCCACTTTTTATTTACTTTCATATTTAATTTTATTAATTATTTTTTATAAAATGTATTTTCTCTGGAATTTCCATTAATTTAGAATTAATTTGTAATTTTGGAAGTATTTTCTTTCAATAAAAAAAAATTGAAGAACTTCTTTTTATCTTATTTAATTAGAAATTTAAAAGTTTCATTTGTATCTTATTCTAATATTTAAACAGTTTTCAAGGTTTTTTAATTCCTTACAATTAATTTAATATACTTATTGTCTAATAGATTTCAACTATAAATTAAATTGATACTATTAAAATTTTTGTTTTTGTTATAATACTGCATAGTCAAAGTCAAAAATCACTGTGAAAAATGAGTTTCTAAATTTGAGTCTATGAGTTTCTAATCTGAAATCTTCTAAGTTGATAAATTTGTAAATTCTTTATTCTTGTTTTTAAGCTCCTTAATTACATATTAAGATATGTGTCTAATTTTTTAAACAATCTTATCATTTTATTCTTTTAAGTTAATAATATAGATATCAGGATTATGTCTAGCTTATATCAATATAAAAGTCGACAAAATGCTTAAAATGAGAATAATTGTATATCCATAAATTTTCTTTAAGATTTTTATGTTTTTATTTTGATTTTATTTGATTTGAATATTAGATTAGCTCTTTAGATATCAAAATCTGAATTCCTATATAAATCTTGTAGAATTATAAATAATCTTTTAAGAATTAAGAAATTATATTATTATAAAAAATATTTATTAAAACAAAATAATATGTAAATTTACTGAAATATAACAATAGGGTTTATAAAATAAAAATACGATTTTAGAAAAATATATAATAAGTGAATCATATGGATTACCCATATAATTGGATAATTTGTTTTAATAGAGAGAATAAGAATTTAGAGATAGATTTTGAATTAAAGTTAAGATAGTTCAAAAAACTAAGAAACTGTCTAAATAAATAATTGTTCATATTTTACAATAAATTTTCTTGTAAAATAATTTGATAGATTCCTATTAATACTCTACTTTCTTATGTTCATAGTTTTTATGATCTTATTTGAGATGTTTAGAATTATTGTAAATAGAATCTAATTTTAATTCTGTATGAGAAGCTAATGATGAATTATCATCTTCCCAACATTCTTTACGTTTTGCTATTTTTATTTAATGTTTTTAGGTTGGCAAGAGTATTCCATTTCGAATTAAGCTAAATTAATAAATTTGAAATACATTTAGCTTGGAACTCTACAAAGAATTCCAGTTTAAAGATTGAGATCTTCAGAATTAGATTTTAAATGTTCAAGTTTTTATTCTAACTCATTTAATGGCAATTTTCTAACAGAAATTTTTAATCTTGGTGTTTGAGTATTAGAAGTGGGATTTGATTTTTTTTCTATTTTAATTTAAGGTGGATTAGTAGTTTTTATTAATGATTATGAAGAGAGATATTACAATGTTCCTCTTTATTTAGGAGTGCTTTCATCTTTAAACTATTAAACATGAACTGAATGATCAAAATATTAAGATGAACTATGTTTAGTTCTATTTGATTTACTAGAAGGTTTAGATTCGATTACTTCATCATATTCAACAGATTTAGAAATTCTGTCTGAAATTTTTAATTCTGCACACATTCTTAATAAATTAAGAGGTTTTTAAATAGGACGAAATTTCATAAAAGATAGTTCACTATTTCTACTTTTGAGAAGTGAAAGAAATTTCTTTTTACTATGTTAAAGAACTTATTATTTTTATTGAAATAATTATTTCTCATCTTTTAATTTTTGTTTTTCTTTTTATTTGACAAGTGCCTTTAAATAGTTATTTCTTTAGAGTGGTGTCTTTAGAAATCTAAATAATAAAGCTAATTACCTAAGAGTATCCCCAATAAGTTTAGTTTCAATAATGGGTAATGAATTTTATTATTTCATTTTATAATAATGGACAATGAATTAATAGATATCCCAATTGATTTAGATGAACCAAAGTTAGAATCATAAGAATCATGTCCAGAATAATAGGAAATAGTCTCTGAAATACTATATCCATCATTATCTTAAATTAATATATAGAAACCAAACATTCATAAAATCTCTTTTCATATTACTGAATAAGTATAATAGAGTTACACATAATACTATGAAAATATATCATATGTTGTTTGGAGTTAAATAGATTATCAACCAGCTAATACAGTTCATCGTAAATACACTCATTTTGAATGGCTTAATGCAGCATTAAAACGAGAATTTCCAGGAATACTTATTCCAGCCATACCATAAAAATCTGTTTTAGCAAAAATTAATTTAACTGAACATACTCAACTTATCAGAATAAAACGATATAGAGTATAATTTTATATTATATTTTAGTAATTAGAACAATTTTTAAATAAAATTATTGGTAATCCTTAATTATAAATTAGTATTAAATTTCAAATATTTCTAACTGCATCCTAGGAAGTATAAATATATAATAAATTATTAGATTATGTAATAAGAACTCTAAGAACTATCTTAATATCAAACTTATATTCATTAAATAGGATCAGCCCTTGCAAATGCTGGATCAAAAGCTTATGATATTGCTAAAGAATCTATTAATTTTTTAAGTAGTTTCATTTATACAGGATAATAGAATAATATAAAATAATTACAATATCCTGAATTAGAAATTTCATAAGACATAAAAGAATGCTTTGAAAGTTGGGAAGATGTATTATATATTAATTAGTTCATTAGTTATTGATTGAAGAATAATAAAAGGTTAAAAGAATTTATGAATATTACTAAAATATTGTCAATATTAAATTAGAGTAAAATGAAGAAACAAAAAAAGTTATTACATCAATGAAAGAACTTTTGCTTCCTCAATTAGAGAAAGATATCAATAAAACTGAAGCAAGTTGTTATATTAATGAAACAATATTAAATGAGATTAAATGCGATATCATTTTCAAATTAGAAGTATATTTATTTAATAAATAGCTATGCATTCTAGATTTAGATGAAGCTTTTGGAATAATTAGAAGACGATCTGATTTGATTTATTAAATTTAGTAATAAATCAAAATGCACAATCAAGTTGAATCTTTTAATGGTATTATAAATTATTTAATAAAGAAAAAATTTAATATAAGGAATAAATTAGAGAGAACTAAAAAGTACTAAAAATATTAGAATCCAACTTTTAGAATGATATTAAACTGTTTGTTAAATGGCTTAACAAATACCTTTAATAATTAATTGAAAATTATAATGAATAGTTTTAAAAATTATACAAAGAATAAAACAAAAATTGGAATGATTGATTATATTTATTATTATTATGAATATTAGATAATTAGATAATATCATTTCATGGCTCCTTTCTAAATTCAAATCTTCCCCTTATAGATGGAATGAATAATAAGTTCATGCTTTTTGTGAATCAGTTGGATTATCATGGGCTGTATCAATCATTACTGTAAATGACTTTATGAATATTTAGATTTAAGCTGCCCCAAAATAAAGATCATATAATAACTAGGAATCATAACCAACTTCTAATAAATTATAAATACCTTTGTTGGATGTCTGTACAAGATAATATGAAGAAATATTGGAATTGTGTAATGCTTAAAGTATTTATAAATTGATAAGTCATTCAATGGATATTAATCTATATTATCAAATTTAGAAATTAAAAATATGGTCATTAATTGTCTTGAAATATTAACATTATAGAGAGATGTTAAAGAAACATTATGGATCTAGATTGTTTTCATAATCAAAATGTAAAAGTTGTACTGCTGAAATAAGTTGTGCATGTTAAATATTAAGAGGTTTATTATATGAAATAGAAATATACATTAAAAGTATATATGAACATCCAAGTACTCAAAGTTAAAATAGAAGATGTTCAATGTATATCAGTTCAGATATCATAAATTTATTGTTGAAATCTATTTCACATTTACCTTCATATGATTTATAACCTCTTTTTTGGGACATGGATGATATTAATGTTCTATTACATGTCATTAAATTTCAAGATTATTATTAATTGCTATTTTAGAATTAAATTGATGGATTTATTTTATTAATATTGGTCAATCCACCTTTTAAAGGAGAAAATCTATTTTTGAAATGTCTATTGATGAGTTAATCAAACTCTTCTAATAAGTCTTAAAATTTATTATATCAAAATCGATAAAGTATGGTCAGAAATACTATGTAGACAGCAAGTAAATATCATTAAATCAATCAATTTCTTCATTTATTACATTATTTATTACAAATTCTAAGTTTAGCTGTTTATAAAAATTAAGAATCATATACAGAATGTAAATAATTGGGATAGAGAAAAGTAAGTTAAATAAGATGGACATCTTTATATTATTTCACAAAAGATACTTAATTAGGATAGCTTAATAGATAATCATCTTTAACAGAATAATTTAAGAGATCATCAAGATCTTATGGGAATGTTGAATAATAAACGAAAAATAGAAATAAAACAGAGACATTAGATGAAATTCAAATGACTATTAAAGTTACAGATCAAAGTTTAGAATAAATTAAAAAATAATTTAGTCAACCTATCGTTACCCACTCAGCAACAACTTCACCAAATGTTTAAAGAGATACTAATTGGATCAAATTTAAAAATTAAAATGTTCAAGAATTTAATTATCAAGATACTCTTCATAGAGGTAGTTCTATTATAATGTATATTTTTATAATAATTCAAGACCAGATAATGATGGTTTACTATCAGAATAAGAGAGAGATAGATAAAACACAGAAACTCATGTTTAAATAGAAGAAGAGATATTATCTGGTGGTAATGTCAATCAATCTTAAGAAGAATAATCATAATAATTATCTAATTAAGAAGAAGAGCAATAAGAACTAAATGATTAAATGTAGTAATCAGTTTCATTCATGGCATAATCTGTATTTATTTAATAATCTTAATAATTATAACAAGAAATTTAATAATAATAATAATAATAGTAAGATATGTGCGAATCTGTTATTTTAGGTCAACCTAATGTTATGTAGCAATCTGTAATGATGTAATAATCAACAATAATGTAATAATCAACTCTAATGTAATAATCAAATTTACTAGATAAATCAATATAAATATAATAAATTATTGAATAACAAGATAATTAACGAGTAGAGTACTTATTATAAAATAATTTTTAGATTTAATAATAGAAATCATTGAAAGAATAGATTTTAAAAAGAATAGAAAGACTAACACTTCAACCATCATTTGATTTATTCTAACTATCTTAATAAACACATCTAAAATTGAAATGTGATGAATAATAAAAAGTATAAAAGATTATAAAAATTAGTTGAAAGTTGTTAATATTTAAGGAGCAAGTTTTGGTAGAAATGAAGATTGCACATTTGCCTTTACAGATCATTCTAAAATTAGTAGCAAACATTGTTAAATTTATTATAAAGAGAGTATAATTTATAATTAAAAATAAAAGAAGCTTTTTATTTAGTTGATGTTGGATCAAAAGGAGGCACATTTATAAAAATAAATCATAATTTTGTAATAGAAAGAGATATGTCAGTATATATTGGGAATAGATTTGCCTTTAAAATAATTGATATTAATACAGAGACAGGATTTTTGGAAGTGAGATATGAACATGAAGGCACTGCAAAACACAAATAAATATAATTAAAAAGAGGTGATAAATTTTTAATAGGAAGAGAAAGATCTAAAAATAATTTTACATTTATGCATTCATAGTAAATTTAATATATTAAACAATATATAGATGCAATAGATTAATGAGTGCAAAACATATGGAAATTTATTATGATTATAATTTTAAGGCTGGATCAATTAAATTGATGATAAATGATTTAGAGAGCAAAAATGGAACATGGTTACGTTTAAGTGAAAAATAAGTTGTTAGTAGTCCATTTCATTTATAGAAAGGAGTAAAATTTAATTTATCATTTGAATTAATGTTTGATGTATTTGAATTGGTCTGTGATGTATGAATAGTGATTTATGAAAAATATACATTAATATAATTATGAGTTAGAAATTAGAGATTATTGGAAGAAAATTAGTTGTATTTATAGCAGCTAGTGTTTATTCTCTTCATTATTGGATAAATTTTAATTTATGGATAAGAGAAGAGTTTAGCATACTATTGTATATCCATTTAATTGCTTTGAATATGATATTCATAATGCTTTTGTGGTGTTTTATTGTCATGATAACAATTGATCCAGGAAGACCGAAAAAGTATATTGACAGATTAAGATAGAGCAGATGAATGTAATTACTCACCGTTTTCAAAGAAAGGATTCTGTTAAAAATGTAAATGTCCAAAACCTGAAAGATGTCATGTATAATTTCAAAAATATATTTTAGCATTGTTCAATTTGTGATCGCTGTGTTTTATAAATGGATCATCATTGTCCATGGATAAATACATGTGTAGGTTATTAAAACAGAAAATAGTTCATATTACTCTTATTTTATGCATTGTTATTTAATTTTATAACAGTTCTAAGCACAACTAAAACATATTTGCTATCATTTTAATTTTCATATTTTAATATGCTTTATGCTTTAGTTTGCATTGGTAATTATGTTTTAGTTTTTTTGCTTTTTGGTTTCTTAAAATATCACTTAACTTTATTATAAAAAAATCAAACAACATTAGAAGATCTAATTAGTAAAAACAATTAAATCATATTTAATGTTTATGACATTGATCCAAATACAAACATATAATAGATTTTTGGTTTAAATAAAATATTATGGTTATTTCCTATTTATTCTGGCTTTGGATGTGATGATGGAAATTAATTCCCATTAAAAAATGATTATAAAGTTATGTAAACTCCTTCTCCATAAGTGATTTCAGTGTAATAATAGCATTTTTCATATTATAGCCTTTATGAACAATAGTATGTAAGTAGTGATAGGAATGCCAATGAACATCCAATTATTCAAACTTTATATAGAAGAGAAATGGAAAAATAAAAGATTAATGAGATTATTAAAAATTGATTCACTCTCTATAAATTTTTTAAAATTTCTTTATCATAGAAAAAACAATCTAAAATCGTTATAATTTAAATTATTTATATGATAATCATATTAATTTAATTAATATCGTATTTTTAATAATTATTTGTTTAGAAATATATTCATTATTCCTTAATAGCTTTTTTAACTAATTCTATTTGTAATCTTCTCTTTTTTAATTATTCTGCTGTTAATCTTATTTCTTTTTTTGGAATTGTTTATTTTAATTTTAAAGTTCTTAATTTGATACTTTTCTTTAAAATATCATCTTCTTTTTCAATTACTCCTTAATTAAATCCATATTAATCCACTTCAATTTCTGGTTATTTGATAACTTCTGGTAAGTTAAAATTAGCAATTGTTTCTCTTATTGTCTTCTCTAATTTTTATTTTTCTTCTTCAACATTCAAAGTTCCTTCAATTTATTATTTTGTTTATTCTCTTGATTTTTCAAAGTATGCCTTCTCTGCTTCCTCATCATCAGAACTACTTTCTTATTAATCTTATTATGCTTCCTTTCTAATTAATTCTAAAGCAATCAAATCTAATAGTTAGTTTTAAGAAATCATTTCAGTTTGAAATAAATGAAAATCAAATAAACAAACATATTGTATAATTGTCTCTTATGAATAATTTTACATAAGTTCTTTAATATTCTATTTTAGTTAGGATAAAGATTACCTTTTTATATTTCTCTTAAGACTCCTTTGAAATAAACTTATTTAATATTGGTTATAAGGATTCTTAAAATTTCTATAATTAATTTCAAAATTTGATTTACTTTATGTAATTCTTGTTGTTAGTTCAAATTCTATTAATTTTCTTAAAATTGAGAAGAATATTAGTAAACAAAATTTTTATAAGTTATTTACCACTCTTTACTGCTTAAAAGTTTTATGATATCTAAATCCTACCCTGTTGCTTTCATTTTTTTAATAAATTTTAAAAATAATTAAAAAATTAATTCATAAATTCTAGAAATTCATAAAATGTATTTCATGATTAAATTAATAAAAAAGTAGAATAGAATATTATTTCTAATTAAAAGTAGAATAATTATAAGAGATGATGATAGATATTTTTAATTAATTAAATCAATTTTTTCAATAAGGAGGATTACATATCAAAATTTACAAATATCTGTATTAATAAAATTTTTTTACTATGAATTGATTCAATAGTAGTTATAAAAATAGCAAAAAATTAATTTAATTAATAGGACTTAAAACAATAAACTTTTCAATTTCAAACTAATTATATATTTAAACTCATTGTGAAAAAATTTTTATTCTCTTTATAAAATAATTTCGATTTAAATATATATAACAGCACTATAAATATATTTAAAAATATATTTAATTGCAAAAAGCTTACTGATTAATAAAATAAAATTAATAGATAATAAACTAATAAACCAATTTAACTATCATTAAACAATTCAAAAATTCAAAAAATATATATGTAAAAATCTGTAATTGTATTAAGAGAATCATAAAGAAAATATAAATGATTGACTAAATTAGAAAAAGATCATTTCAAAAATTATATTTATTAATAATTTCTATTGATTAAAAATTATAAGATATAAAGTTCATCTTTATCATAATAATGTAAATAAAAATAATAAATATTTATTAAATATAATTTTTTATATTGAATTCATAGCTATATTAATGGGATAAATTCTAAGCTCTCAATGTTGTGATAAGAAAGAAGAGCCACCTAAATCTTTGTTATAAGTAGGTCCAATGTTGAATTTAAATCAAGACTATTAATATTTTTTTAGTTAAGATTGGTTTGGTGTGGACAAGCCATAATTCGAACCATAAAAATTTATATATATTTATCCTGGATATAAGGAAGATTAATCATAAATGGAGAAATTTTGGTCAAAAGCTGATACAATAAATTTAAGGCATGGAGAATTAGTTAGATAAAAAGGAAAAGTCTTAAATAAGAAATGGCAATATTTAATAAGAAAGTAATTATTATATTTAGTAATCATAATAGAGGTGTTCCATGTTCTATGGCTAAAAAAATAATATTGGATACTTTTAGATTGACATATGTTGATTGTGAAGCAGAATATTTATCTGCATTAAAGGTTGTATTCAAAAATAAATAAATTCCTAAAACCTTTAAAAATGTTCCTCTTTTTGGTTGTAATGCTGATGAAGACGATGATGAGGAATTTAATTACTTAAATGAGAGTGAGAAAAAAATATAATTAATTCTTAAAGTTTAGATTTTAAATTAATAAGGAATGGAAGCATTAATACGTTTATTATGGATTGTGAATAATTTAAATCATTTTTTGGAATATAACCCAATGTTATTACATATAATAGTTCTTCTGTTAATCTTTTTAAGTGAAGCATAAACATATTGTGTATTATAATTTATGATTAAAGATTCATAATAAAGTTTGAATGATAATCAAACAAAATAATAATTAAGATGGCATTTAATAATGAATGAAGAACATTTTAAAGAGTAATAATTAAATATATAACTAGAACAGCAACTACATTCTATGAAACAGTAAGTAAAAGAAGCAAAACATTTAGTAATGTTTATTAATTTATGTAAAATATTCGCTTTGATTCATTTGAATTATTTCAAGAAATGTCTATTAGTTTAATGTTAACATATTTACCCTTTTCATCAGTGTTAAAAATATTTATTATATATCTAAATGAAGGTATTAAGATTTATTTTAGAATATTTTATTCTGTATTGAGATATGTATCAGATGACATTAAGATAAACAAGTCAAATTCTAATTTTAAAGCAATTTTACGAAAAAAGTTAATGAATTTAAATATAGAAGAATAAAATAATATTATTAAACAAGCTTTTAAATTAAGTTTAAGTGAAAGTGAATAAGTGAAATCTTATATGAGAACAGCAGTATCTTACACTAAAAATTAACCATGTTATTTACCAATTCCATCTTAAGCATCAGATTTAATTACAAATGAATAGGCATTTATAGATATATGATATTTAGCTAGTTTGAAATATTATGGGATTGGATGTCAAATATTTATAAGTTGAGCGATCCATTTTTAATATTTTCTTCAAAATGTGATGGACATTCATTAAAATAATTATATTTTAAATGTTAAGATTTTATAGATTATCCAGTTTTATTGGTAATTTAAACAAATTAAAATATTGTATTAAATCTAATTAAATAAAATAGATATTTGGAGCATTTTGTGATAAAATGTTGACAGTTAAAAATAAGTATGTTGGTTCAAGTGAAACATTTCTATTCACTCTCTAACCAGAAGAAAGAAAATATAATCCAACATCTGGAAATAGAGACTATATGATGTGTGCACCAGATTATTTAGCATTTGGAAGTGGAAAGTATAATTTTTATAAATAATTTAGATCTGGACCAGCATTTTAAATTGATTCAGAATTGAATAAAGGATTTACCTATTAAAGTGATACTTATGATAATCCATTATTTACAGAATAAAAAAATCAAAATAGATTTAAATGCTTAAGCATTGAAGTTTATTATCTAAAATGATGATTTATTTTTAATATTAATGAAATTTATATTGTTAATTTTGCTTTTATTTAATTGAAAATTAAGCATAACTTTTGATAACACCTAGAATTTATTGTGAAACTAAAAAATGTGAAGGTGATAATTTTTGTTTTTAAAGGTTATTGCACAAACATGTGAAGGCCTTAGAAGTTTTTATATGTTTGAATCTAATGACTTTATTAAGGGAACAAAAGAAAACCTATATGAGGAATTAAAGTTGGTAAGCATTATAAGTAACAGCTTATTCTTATTTTAGAGATCTTAATGTTTTAGATAATAGAAAAGATGAATATTTATTAGTTTCAATGAATAAAATTTTGATTAAACATGTGATACAAGATACCTTTCTATAGCATTATAAATATTTTAAGGAGAGAACAAGAAATAAATATCTCTAACAAAAGATAAAATGTTCCAACTAAAGATGATTTAATATGTAGATATAATTAAAATACAAATTAAGGAGTTATTTTAGGTTGGGTTCGTTTAAATATATTATAAATTTATAAATTATAAGCATTTTTTAATTTTGAAATAAAAATAGAATTATTATTCAGAAATTTATTTTAGGTTACTTTATAATATGTTCATAAATTATAATTTACCCAAAAATATATTGCATAAGAAAGAGAAATCATAGGATGAAATCCATAAAAAAATTTAAAGAAAATGATAGAAGTACTTAAGATGTTAAAATTTGATCAGCTAGAGACTTATTGAAAATCTTTTTTAATTGATTTCAATTTTAAAATACATCATTTATATCTTGAATTCTTAATAAATTATCATTTATAATAATGTCTCTAAAATTAAATTTATGATTAATTACTTTTTTGATTTTTGTAAAATCCCTTATTATTAAATGATTGAAATAATAGGATTTTTTAATTTTAATTTCCTTATTTAAATTTTAAAAGAGAACTAAGGGGGCATGGCTAGTTTTTTGAAGAAAACAAATAATAAAGATAATAAAGAAAATAAATGAGATTGTATAAGGTATGGAAAAAAGATTAAAAAATTATTAATTAATAAAAATTGAGAGTAAATAATTATTTCAGAAAATATACATATCGTATTAAAAATACTAATTCATGGATTTAGTAAAAATATTTAAAAATTAGTATAAACTAATAAATACTGATTTTAATGATTTCATGAATCTGTATTATCATTGGCAAATAGACTTAAGAAATCCTAACCCAATGAAGTTTAGAAGGGGACTTTGACTGGTAATTTAGGCTAATTTTTATTAAGTGAAGAGCTGTTATTATATTTTATAACTATTTGTGGTTCATTGGTTCTAAATCCATGAGCTGATGTAATTTAATTATTAACAGGTGAATAGGATAAATTTTGAAATCCAATATTATTGAATTTAAGATTAGCTGATTAAGGATGTTTTTGATTGGTATTAGATTTTTCTAATAAATAGATATAAAATACTTCCTTCATCAGTATGATATCCATCTTTGGATTAGAATTTATTAAGATTAACTTGATTATTCATTTTAATAAAAGCAAGATCAAAATCATCAAGATCATCATTGAAATTATTATTGGCTAAATAGAATAAAATATTGATTACATTTTGGATCAATTTATGCATACATATTTTTGATTGGAATTTAATGATCAACTAAAGAATTAACAGCTTAAATAGGTAATTCTAATCCAGTAGCTTTAGGAGGAGTTTTATGTCTAGAAGGAGGACGATCATTATTATTATTATGAAAATTATCAATAACTTGATCATTTAATTTTCTTCTTTATCCTGAACGTATTGAGAGCAGATCCTAATTGAATGAAATAGAATAAATAAATATACTTTAGGTGAATTTAAATTATTAGTAATGATTGGAATAATTTCTAGGTTTTCAGATTCATCTTCTTAAATAATATTAGGTTAATAATCAATGATTAATAATTCTGATTCTTTTTTCTAAGAAATATTTTATTAAGCTTCATTTGTAGAATTGGCAAATCTTTTTCTTCTAGCACCTTCAGATGTTTATGGTCTATTTAATGTAGCAGTTTCTTTTCTCATAGTAATCACTGGTTCTTCTATTTATTTTTAAACAAATGATTTGTTCTTTTAGATTTATGTCTCTTCTTATTATTAAGTTGGTAATTATAAATTATGATCTTCTTCACTATCAGCTTCATTTGATTCATTTGAATCTATATCAACATTATCTACTTCTACTATTTCTATATCTTCATTATCCCTAGGTGTATGTTATTATTCATCATAATTATAAGGTACAATATTCTCATATTAAAGTTTAGGTTCAAATGTGTTTAATTATTATGTTTATGGTCTACTTTATTATTCGCATGAGTGAAATCCTCTTGATTTTTATTGAGTAAATGTTCTAGATGGCTTAAATGAAGCTCTTCCACTATTTGGTACATCATCATATCTTCTCTCTACGCTTTTTCTTTTCATTATTCCTTAAAATGAACCAGCATAGATCTTTGAGATCTATTAGATATTGTTCTAGTAACTTTTAGGAGGCTATCTACTTTGTGATTATTAATATTTACATTGCTTTTGTATATGGATTTGGTGTCTAATGAGAAACTGTGATTAATTATTATTAATAAGGACTCTTCATTCCTAATTTATCTTTTCGAGATTAATGTGGTGCTGTTCCTCCTCGTTTAGGATTCTCTCTAAGCTAAATTAACTACTCATCTATATACCCTGAATTAGCAAACCAGCTTAAGTAAAATGGCTGTTATTATTACTCCTTCTAACTTTTTGGCTTAAACATATTAATAAATATGAAACCAGAATCTAAGAAAGAAATTCTAGCTAAAATTATGCAAAAAGTCCCATTAATACGTGAACATAGACTTAAAATTGGCTATTTCGTTAAACAACCTTTTATATAAAGTCCCATCCATGTAAATCAATAAAGATAAGCTGAAACAATTACAGATACATCAACAATCTACCAATTAGTATTA
>CAJJDN010000023.1:147010-176533 GCA_905182985.1 Paramecium sonneborni | reverse complement strand
TCTAAAGCTTTCTCTTTTGAGAATAATACAACTTTAATCTTAAATTTTATCTGGTAATTTTTGATTTAGTTTTTTAGTAATTGAGTTAGGTATTTCAATTTCCTAAAAATAATCTTATTATTTTTATTATTAGTTCTGTTTTTACCTTTCTTTAGTTAGAAACAAATAGTCTAACTCAGAGCTTGGCATATTTTAAGCCATTTTCTAAAGTAAGGGAGGGTTATTTCTGAGAAAGAATCCATCGACAGATTATTCGTAACTCATAATATAAATAATAATAATAATAATAATAATAATAATAATAATAATAATAATAAAATTAAAAAAATTAACTTTATAATTAAATATATAAATATCGTTAATGAAGAATTATGCATCACCCCCACTATATTCAAGTGGAAGAGGAAGTATACAAGATGCTCCATATTATATGGAGTTAAAACCTAAAAAAAGTAACTCCAAAATAGCTAAAACAGAAAGAACAACTGGCCAAAACCCTAAACAAGACTTATTGGAATACTTTAAAAAAGAACGAAATACTCTCACCTAAGTAACTAATAGTATTAAAACTTAACTTCAATAAAATCGATCAATTGACAATTTAAATAGTGAGAAGAGTGAGCGACTCAAAACTCTCAATGCTTAATTTCATCAATTTCCTTTGTCTCTTGATCAAAGGATTCATACAGAAGAAGGAAATAACTTAAAAAGATAAATTCTCAAGGGAAAGAATTTGTCCCTTGCTACAATACAGATGGAAACAAAGTAGTAGAAGATAGCTAATAAACAAAGTAAAATCAATTAGACACCTTAAAACACTTACAAAATGCCAAAATCTACAGTAGATCAATATTTTCAGGATATATAAATAAAAAGTGCAAAACAATATAAAAATAATCATTATTTGGAATATCAGCAATATTTCAACGTAAAACAAAACAAAAATTCATTGTTGCAAGAATCTGAAACATTAAAATAATCTATTGAATATATTTTGACTAAAAATAAGAGTGATGCCAAGAAGGTTATCAAGAGAGTTGACTCAACTGAACTACATTAATCAAGTCAATAAAGAAGTGACTCTATAAAAAAAGTAAATAGGGGGGAAGAATCAAATCATTATGATCCAAGAAAGCAATTAAAAATAATATTATTTTATAAAAGCTAAAAGTAATGTATAATAATAATTATTATTTAGATATAATTATTTATTTGATTATCAAAACTAAACAACTGATAATTTGTATAATTTTTTGATTCATAAAATAGCTTGTATTGAGAAATCTTTTGTAAAACTAGGAGGAGGGACAGGATCAACTGATGAAGATTAAATATAATTAGGTATAATTTATAATACTAGATTTAGAAATCAATAGAATATGTTAATTTTATTGTGTCTAAAAGAATGTTCCTTATGATTATTATCTAAGCCTTCCAAATTTACCATTAGGGGTATTTTAAGGAATTACACTCTAATTATAACCATTATATTCATAACCAACTTCAGGCAAGAGAGTTATCTTAAAAGATTTCACGCTTGTTAAATGTATTGGAGTAGGCGGATTTTCAAGAGTTTATTTAGTAAGAAAAAGAGATAATGGAAAATTTTATGCATTAAAATTGATTGATAAGAATTTCATAATGGAAAATCAAAAGGAAGTTATAGTTTAAAATGAAAGAGATATCATGGTAAAGATGGATAATTAATTTATCACACCTTTGCATTTTGCTTTTGAAACTAAATATTATATTGCTTTTGTTTTGGATTATTGTGCAGGAGGAGAATTGTTCTATCATTTAAGAAAGCTGAAAAGACTGAATGAATAAGATGCTAAATATTACTTTGTTGAAATTTGTATAGGAATGGCATATTTACATTCTTAAAATATAATTTATCGAGATATCAAACCTGAGAATATACTTTTAGATTTACATGGTCATCTACTCCTTAGTGATTTTGGACTTAGTAAACCTAATATGTCTCCAGAAGATTTTGCTTATTCTTTTTGTGGATCACCTGAATATATGGCACCAGAAATGTTACTTAAAACTGGTCATAATTATTTAGTTGATTGTTATTGTTTAGGAGCATTGTTATATGAATTAGTTACAGGATTACCACCATTCTATTCTCATAATACTTAAGAAATATATAATTCCATATTGACTGAACAAGTTTAATTTCCTCCTTATGTTTAAATCTCTGATTAATTAAAAGACTTGATTTATTAGTTACTAGAGAAAGAACCCTCTTAAAGGATTGGTTAAACTTAAGGAGTTATTGAAATCCTAACTCATCCTTGGTTTGCGGATGCTGATTTTGAAGCAATAGTTAATAAAAAAATCAAACCTCCCTATAAACCAGAACCTTTGAAATATAATTTTGATGAAGAAGAATTTAATAAAGGAGATGCTGAATTTAGAAAATAATACAATATCAATTTGTAAAAAGAATATGTACAATTTTTATATTTATTCATTTAGAATAATGATAATTTTGCTAATCTCATTCTTAAGAATTTTTATTTTTCTAGAGAAGATCTTCCATAAAAACCAGAGCATAAATCTAAAAGATCAAATTTGATCGATATTAACCATCTTAACTTAGAAGATTTACCTTATAAGTAGGATTCCCCAGAAAGAGTTGAAGTATTAGTTTTCATTTATTTTTTTTAGGTTTTAAATACTGATTTAAGAAGAGTTTAAAAATATTATGGCAAATCCGAAATTTAAGATTTTATTAAAAGAAAAGATTAAAATAATAAATCATCTTCTCTAATTTAATCTTCTAAAATAAGTCATGCTTATTCTAAAACAATGCAATAATAAAATTCACATCCTGATTTAAGAGTATTCTTTATTTCTAATATAGAATCTAAAATTTACAATAGATTCTACCAAGATGTAACTTAGTTCTGAAAGGACTCCCACCTTGCCGCAAAATTAAAGTTCTAAATTTTAGAATAATAGAATTAAGACTGAATAAATATCTTAGATGTTATATCCTAAAACAACTACCAATTAATAATTTAATAAGCAAACCAATTTACAGAAATTGTTTGGATCTGATAAAAGAAAAAAATGAATTAATTTTCTTGAGTGATTATTAATTTTACAATTAATTTTAAAGTACACTTAATTAATTTATGATATAAGTCCTTGATCAGAATGATAGAGAAATCTATAAATATAAATTGTTACAAGGAGAAAATAGGTTTGGTAGTGATCCAAAACAGTGTAAATATCTCATTAGAAATGTTCAAAGTGTTCTTTTCTGCGTGGTAAAAATACATATTGTAAATATTAGGCTTTAATTGATAATGATGTATATTTCACTCATTTTAGCAATTCAGATTAAGTTTTTAAAGAGGCAACTTTAAAATAGGATCAAAAAGTTGAGATTCCAAAAAATTTTATAATTGAGATGGTCCCCCTCAGAAATTACTACTTTTAAAACTTTAAGTTCAAATTAATTAATTCGGTTGATACAATCATCCAAAATAACTAATGCACATTACAAACAACATAAATCTTAGAAGATTTTAGTGGTACAATGGCTTTAGATGATATTTTGGATGTTCCATAATAATAATTTTAAGTTCAAGTTTCAACAACTTAACAGATTTCAACAACTTAAGTACTAAGTTCTTAAGATCCATTTGTGAGTTCAACATTAATTTTAGATGATATTGATTAGCCTACAGTATCAAGTTTAAATGAATTTATATCACAGTATTCAGGTTAATCTTAAATGGTAAAACATAATTCTGTATCTACTATTGATTCTTCAACATAAACAGAAAGCATGGATGTAGAACCTTAATAATAAAAAACTCGAACATTATTTAGTGATTTATTCAAGTCTAAAAAAGAGATTTCATTAATAACATAGATGAATAATAAATAAATATAAGAGCCTTCTCAAATAGATTAAACTATTCTTGATTCCTAGATTGGAAATATTAATAATAATAATAATAATCAGAACTCATAATTTTAGAAAAATAAAGTAGAAATTAAAGGCACAATGATTGATGAAGACTTGGATAAAGCATATTCTTCATTATAAAATAAAAGTAGTGAAAAGTAAGAATAATCTTAGTTTAAACGTTTAAATAGTGTTTAATCAGATAATGTTTAAATGAAATAAGAAAATAATTATTCAAATGTAGAATTGAATGATCTTTTTGGAAGTTTGCCTGAAATACCAAATTAATAAATTTAACTTTAACCATAATAAACATTAAAAAAGTTCTCTTAAATTAAGTCAAATATATTCAATACTAAATATGAAGATACATAAGAGGATAAGAATAAATCTTTGGATTAATTTGATTAAACACCAATCAAAAATAAAAATAAAAACAAAAATTAAAAATAATAATCTTCAGAAATTTGGAAATAAGGAAAAAAATAAAGCAAAAGTGATTTAAAGAAAGGAACCCTTCTCAAAAAAATAACAGATGAAATCTCAGATGAAACCTCTGAAGAGTCTGTATAATAAAAATAATAGATTAGACATACTAATTCTATGGAGTTGCCAGCAACAAAAATATTTTAACAAAATGAGAATAATATGAAAAAAAAAAGGGGAAACAAAAAAACAATTTAAAAGTAAGACAAAGTTGTACATTTAATTTCATTTAGTGGATTTTCATAAAATGAAATACCTTAAAAAAATGATTTAAAATAAATAGGTTTAGAAATTGTTAATAATCAATTAGAGAAATTTGATTTATTAATATTAAATAATCCTCCTAAAAGAACTTTTAAATTTTTAAGTGCTTTGATGCTTGGAGCTGAAATAGTAACTTTGGATTGGTTGACTAATTCTCTTAAATAAGGAAAAGTGATTTAGAATTTCCAAGATTATATTCCTAAGAGTGATGAATTTGTAAATTCTTTTGGATTAAGCATATAATAAATTTTATAAAGTAGGGATACTTATTTTGAAACAAATGAAAATATAGTCAAAATTTTTAATGGAAATTATTTTGTTAAAGTCGATGTAACTCCTTCAAAAGCTGAAATCGAATATTTAATAAAATTAGGTGGTGGAGAGATTTTATAAAGACCTGGTAAAAATGTAATAACCATAAGTGATACAAAGATTGGAAATTCTATGCCATCAGATTATATTTTGGATGGATGTATGTTTCAATCTTGAAAGTATTTTTATTTAATTTTCATTTTTACATATTGCTTAATTTTATATATTATATTTTATATATTAATATTATAGATTATTATTTAGTATTAATTTTATAAAAATATTTATAATATTTATAGAAGCTAGAACTATTCTTCAATTAGAAGAATGAAATGATTGATTAAGATTGCAATTAGAATATTATAATATCATTATAAATGTTCCATCCAATCTTTTGAACCATTAATCCAGCGTTCCTTATCACAAGTAGTATTCAAACTATTATTTCTATACATGGTAGCCATCAATAAATGCTGAAATATATAATGATTTTACATCAGTGAATTTTCCATTATTATTATACTATTTTGGAATCGGAATATACTATTACTTACTCCCAATCAATTATCCATGAGTTCTATAGAATTATTTTGCATGAAGTTTCATAAATTCTAAATGAATAGAGCTGAATATTAATACCTTCATCAGAGAGTTCTTAAGTATTAGCTGATTATTTGTTGCTCATGTGACTTTTAAGTTTGAAAATCTAAAAATTAATTAATCGTTCAAAATATGTAACAACTTAATAATATAAAATTCAATTTAAAATATTTCACATATAATTGATNTATTAATATTAAATAATCCTCCTAAAAGAACTTTTAAATTTTTAAGTGCTTTGATGCTTGGAGCTGAAATAGTAACTTTGGATTGGTTGACTAATTCTCTTAAATAAGGAAAAGTGATTTAGAATTTCCAAGATTATATTCCTAAGAGTGATGAATTTGTAAATTCTTTTGGATTAAGCATATAATAAATTTTATAAAGTAGGGATACTTATTTTGAAACAAATGAAAATATAGTCAAAATTTTTAATGGAAATTATTTTGTTAAAGTCGATGTAACTCCTTCAAAAGCTGAAATCGAATATTTAATAAAATTAGGTGGTGGAGAGATTTTATAAAGACCTGGTAAAAATGTAATAACCATAAGTGATACAAAGATTGGAAATTCTATGCCATCAGATTATATTTTGGATGGATGTATGTTTCAATCTTGAAAGTATTTTTATTTAATTTTCATTTTTACATATTGCTTAATTTTATATATTATATTTTATATATTAATATTATAGATTATTATTTAGTATTAATTTTATAAAAATATTTATAATATTTATAGAAGCTAGAACTATTCTTCAATTAGAAGAATGAAATGATTGATTAAGATTGCAATTAGAATATTATAATATCATTATAAATGTTCCATCCAATCTTTTGAACCATTAATCCAGCGTTCCTTATCACAAGTAGTATTCAAACTATTATTTCTATACATGGTAGCCATCAATAAATGCTGAAATATATAATGATTTTACATCAGTGAATTTTCCATTATTATTATACTATTTTGGAATCGGAATATACTATTACTTACTCCCAATCAATTATCCATGAGTTCTATAGAATTATTTTGCATGAAGTTTCATAAATTCTAAATGAATAGAGCTGAATATTAATACCTTCATCAGAGAGTTCTTAAGTATTAGCTGATTATTTGTTGCTCATGTGACTTTTAAGTTTGAAAATCTAAAAATTAATTAATCGTTCAAAATATGTAACAACTTAATAATATAAAATTCAATTTAAAATATTTCACATATAATTGATACTCAAATTAATTATATTATTAGATTTGTTTACTTAAAGGTGTATGCTTAAGTTGTTGATAAATCTCAAGAAGTTTACTAATTAATCCTATTTAGGAAGAAAGTAATCTAAAAAGCCCATTTTGGAATTATAAAAAAATGATGATGATTATTTTATTATTTTTCCACTTTTAATGCCTTTAGGATGCAGGAAATATAAAAAATCATAGAGAAATTCATGAGAAATTAGAAAATAGAAATTTATCTAGATAGTAGTAAAAACAAAATTCTTAATATTTTCTTGATTTGTTTTAATATTTATAAGTTTTTTAATAATCTAAACCTTCAATTCTAAAAGTATTAGATATCAAATTTATAGGAAGGATCAACTTAAAATTACTAGTTATAATATTTAAAAAAAAATAAAATAATAATTGATAGAGAAATGTTATTAATATTTAATTTAATTAATGTAGATTATGAATTTGGAAGAGTTTTTAACAAGTAGAATGTAAGAGATGTCAAAGTTTTATAATCAGTTGAATATTCCGATATGTAACAAATGTGTATATGAAAAGAGGATGATAGAAAGTTCAATTATTAAGTTAAGGAAGAGAAAAATGATAATAGAAATTAATAGTTTTATGAATAAAAGCAAGAAGTTTAATAGAATTTGTTTTTTAATGAATTTCTTGAGGAACCTTAAACTTAATAAAATCAATATACAAACATCTTTGATGAGATACCAATAAAAGGAGCATCGAAACCATTTGAATAATTATTATAAGATTAGGGTATAGTTGTAGAATAGGTGAAAAAGAATAAGAAAGAATTCCTAAAGAAGGGAGCAAGATAATATTTATCTAATGCTTAAACAAGATCTGAATTATCAAAGAGAGAGCATCAAGAGATTTTGAAAATGAATAATGAAAATGCAGCAGAATAATATTAATAATAATAATAACAATAATAATAATAACAATAATAATAATAATAAAAATAATAATAAAAATAATAAAAATAATAGTAATAATAACAATAGCAATAATAATAATAATAATAATAATAATAATAATAATAATAATAATAATAACAATAAGAATAATAACAATAATAATAATAATAATAATAATAATAATAACAATAATAATAATAATAATGTTAATAACAACAAAAAAAATTACCTATTAATTTCTTATAGAAAGGTAAAGGTAAATAATGTACATAAAAAGTGATTGATTCATAATTGTAATTGGATCAATAAAAAAATGATGAAACCATTATTGAATAAAATGAAGATAAAATTGATTTGAAGAAAGAGAAATAGTTATTAGAGTAACAATAGAAGGAATTATAGAAATAGAAAATTTAGTAACAAAAATAATTAGAATAGGATAAATAGGAATTTGAAAAATGGAAAGAAGAGGAGAAGAGAAAGGTTGAAAGAATAACAAAAAAACATTATACAATTTAATAGTAAAGGTAATAATAATTAACAACAAAATAATTAGAAGAGTTAGATTGCTTAAGAAAAAGAGTGGCTAAATAAAATGAAGAGATAAAAGAATTAAAATTTTAATTAGAGAAATCATAGTTATAGATATAAAAGATGAACAGTAATTAAAATAATTGCACTAATAATATAAATAAAAACATTGTATAATCTACTACATCAAGTAATTATTCAACAAAAGAATCATATGCTTCAGACAATAAAATAAATTCATATGCTTAAATGCATAATAAATAAGGATTTATTAAAGAAAAAGATGAATTCGATTCTTAGAATGGAGAAGATGAAAATAGTTATTAAGATGGAGATAGTTATGAGTAAGAGAAGATAGAAATTGATATAGTTCAATTAAAAAATCATCCAAATATTTCAATAGATATTATTAATAATTAAATAGATGAATCATAATTTGAATTTCAAAATAATAAATTTTATGAAGAGTATTTAGAATATTTAAAACATGATGATAAAATCATTTAATAAAATTTATCTGAGGATGACAAGATTTCAAGAACATATTAAAGTGGAAAAAAAGAAGTATTTTATAATAATGGAGTTAAAAGAGAGATATTTTCAAATGGATTTACTATAGTTCATTATACAAACAATGACAAAAAATAAACATTACCAAATGGAACTATTATTTATTATTTTGGTAAAGCTAAAACAACATAAATAACAATTTAAAATAGATTATAAGTATTATAATTGAATAATTATTTAGATTTATCGATTTTGTAATAATTAAATAGAAATTCATTTTTAAAATGGAGAAAAACAAATAAGATTCTCTGATGGAACTAAAAAATATATATATCCAAATGGGGAAGAAGAGACATTATTTAGTGATGGAATATTTTAAAAAGTAGATATAAATAAAGTTAAGTATATTGAATATCCTAATGGGAATATAGAGATTTCATATCCAGATGGTAGAGTAGAAAACTTATTTAAGGAAGAAAAATATTATTGAATATATCATTATATATATTTAACTAAAAAGATTAATTATAATACAAATTGAAGATTAGAAATAAATGAGATAAGGATTGAACAAAAGGAAATTAGAAAGTATTTATTTAATTTTAAAATGAGGTTTCGGCTTTTGTTCTTCAAATCCTTATGATCCTCGTACTTAATAAGAATTAGTGTTGCATATATCAAATTAAGTTTAGAAAGGAAATGATTTTACAATAAAAATGTATAGTTGGATGAAAATTTCAATATTAAAAAAGAAGATAAATGAAATAACTAAATTAGATTTAGCTAATATAAGAATTCTTTATAAAAATCAAGAACTTTCTTTAAATAAATAAGATCTAGAAGTAAAATAAATTAATAAAATGAAAGGAATATGGGATAAAAAATCATGTCACTCTTAAATTAATGGCTAGAAAATAGGGAGAATAATTATATTTTATCAACAGTATTCATAATATTTTGGAAGAATCAAAGAAAACTTAAGAAGAATTTTAGAATGCAAAATGGGCAGTAGAAGGCGCATTTATGACAGGAATAACACCAAAATTAACAGCATTTGGTACTTAAGGAACATATATATTGGAGGATTAAAATCATAAACCAGTTGCTATTTTTAAACCATATGATGAGGAAGCATTTGCGTAGATTTTTAAATAAGAATTTATAGTCCAAATAATCCAAGAGGTATGAGAGCTAAAATGAATTCTCCAGGATTAAGATAAGGTATTTTATCAGGAGAAGGAGTTGATAGAGAAGTAGCAACATATTTGATAGATTAATCATCTTAACATTATCATGATGGTAATTTATGAAAATATATAATTTAGTTCCTCTTACTAATTATGTTTAAATTTGTCATTCTGCATTTCATGAAGCTGAAGAATATAAATAATTTTAATATGAGAAGATTCCAATTAAAGAGGGATCATTTTAATTATATGTTAAACATGATGATAATGTTGGAAATTTTGGAAGTAGGTTATTCCCTTCTCTTGAAGCTAGAAAAATAGCTATTTTAGATATTAGAATTTTAAATTGTGATAGAAATGAAGAAAATATTTTAGTTAGAAAAAAGTATATACTTATTAATCTTATATTATTATAGAAAGATAAAATAACCACAAGGATAAACTAGATAAGCATATGATTATTTTCTTATACCTATTGATCATGGTTATGCATTTCCAGATTCTTTTAAAATTTGTAGAGATGAACTGGTTTGGTATCATTGGGGATAAATGACTTAATAATTTACTCAAGAAGAAAAATATTTTATTGATAAAATAGATCCAATTAAAGATGTTTAAATCTTAAGAGAGAAAGTTAAATTAAGAGAAATTTGTTTAAGAAATACTAGAATTTCTACAACTTTATTAAAACTTGGTACATAAGCAGATTTGACTATCCATGATATTTCGTATATAAAATTATTTATTTTATAGTGAAATTTTATATAGAGAAGATCCAGATGAATTATCACCTATTGAAATAGCTATTAGTAAAGCCTAGCATAATTACGAGTATATTAATATATATTTATAAATAGTAATAATATAAGAGTACCAAAAGGATATTCTAATTTTAATGATAAAATATTTTCAAATAATTTAGTTTAAAAATCTTTAGAATTTGATTCATCTAGTTTATAAAAACAAGAAAAAGTTAAATAAATTAAACCATTAATAAAATTAGAAAAAATTGATGAAAATGAAATTGTTTAAAATGAAACTTTGATTAAAGATAATTAAGGAATATAAACATCAGATAAAAAATTAGTTAGAGTAGGATCAGAATAAGAAATAAAAAAATGTTCAAAATATATAGAAAAAGAATGGAATGAAGATTTTTATTCTCATGTGGCTTATTTCTTGCAATAAATAATTGATAACAAATTGCAAGAAAAATAACAATCTCCTCGTAGGTATAGATCTAGATACATAAGTGAAGAAGTTAAATGAAAATAAATAAATAATAATCTTTAAATAGTTTTAGGAAAATTATAATATTAATTTTTAATGTTTCAAAATTGTTGATAGATTGGATTTCAATAATCTATGATACCATTTTCTTCATATTGGAATTTATTTTTCTTCTTAGAAGTAGCTAGTAATTAGAATGAATTGACACTATATATTATATAATAATAAAATCACCTATTACTCAATTCTTATTCTTGATTGCTTACATAGTTTTATTCTATAATCTCATCATTTTCTCTTTTAAGTAATTATTCTCTTTAAACCTCTATTAATTCTTTGTTTTGTTAATTCTTCTTAGATTATTTGGTAGGATGTGAAACATCATCACTTTCAGAAGATTCAGTAGTAATACTCTTATACTATTTATTCATTAAGATTATCTCAAGTGCTTTTTTTAATAATGGATCATAATCATTCAAAATTGAAATTCTTATTTAAGGTTTGTAAAATACCCTTCTCTTTAAAATTTCTACTTAATTTAACTCAACTTCATTTAAAATTCTGACATCCTCTTTTTCATACCACTATTCCAATGGTTCTTGATAGAATTATCTGTTCTCCCTTTAATATGTTTGGCTATTTCTGCCCATTTATTACCTAAATCTATTATAGAGCATCATACTTAATGCTTTATGATATAGGAATAAAATCCATTCTTCATCTTCTTCCCAAGGAGTTTTCTTTATTAAAGGATTCAAATGATTATGCCATCTATCAATAACTTTTTATTTATAACCTTTCTCTACATTATTTACCTATTCTTCCTTCTAATTATTAAGCAATTTACGTCCATTTTTAAGGACCAAATTCTTAAACTAATTCAATTACCCTTAGATCCTCTTCATCAGTCCAAGGCCCTATAGGACATTAGAGATTTAAAATTACTCTTGCGGATAACCTTAAGTATATTTTATTTATTTTATTTCATTTATTTTAAATTAATCAAAAGATCATTCATTATAAAATTTATTTAACATTAGTGCATATGCACACATTATACTTTTTTTATCATTCCATTTATATTCTCTATATATTTTAAATTATTTTACATTTTTTACAAATTACAATTTATCAATTTTTATTTCATATATTTGTATCATTTTTTAAAAACATTTTTTGTTTTCTTTTGAAATTATATTTTATTCCTAATAATAAGTTGTTAAATATTTTAATTATATTTTATATAAGATAATTAAATGAGTGAGGATATATTGAGTAGAAGCAATGTTGGTGAATTCGGAGATGTATATTTTCAATTAAATTTATAATCTAGGACTTTGATTAATAACTTTATGAAAGATGTGAACAATTTTGTTAAAAATTAAGACGAACCAATTAATAGCTCTATAAGTTAGAATTAATATGAATTTTAGACAATTTTCTAATATTGTTAATTAAAATAGTAAAGCAGCTAAAGAATAATTGGGATAAATGTTAAGTGAAGAACCAGAATTATTGAAAGAAGTAAATGCTTTATTGGATGATGATGTGAAATTCAAGACTTAGAAAGAGAGATTGACAGAGTTTATTAGCAATGAAATTAACAAATCTAAAGCCTTAGAGACAATATTAAAATAAATATAAAATGGACATTTAGATGGACATTAAAATAAAGACCACATCTTAGATTTATTTAGCAATGAACCATAATTATAATAGTAGTTCTTGTAGAGTTTTAAAAAGAAGCATGACATTATTCCACCAAAAAAAAAAATAGAAGAAAATAGAAATTACTTTTAAAAACTACTTGATAAGAATGGTGTTGTAGATATGGTAAATTTATACATTTTTTATTTTAAGAATGAATTACTGTTTTGGGATAAATTTAGAATGAGAGTTATTTAATAATATCCAAATGATTATTAATAATTTATGAATGAATTCATGAAAGTTATTCACTTATATTCTGAATGTATAATTACATAAATGGAAGTGATGGAATTAATAAATTAATAAGAATGGTTAGAAACTGAATATATTGATGATATAAGATCAATGTTATCAACTAGAGTTATTGCTAGAAGAATATAAACACCTCTTTTTAAACCCTTAAAAGATACAGATTTTGCATAAGTAGATAGAGTAACAAGATCTTATGTCAGAATGCCTATTGGATATGCTAAAGTAAACAATAATTCAGAAATTCTAAATCATTCTTGGGTATCAGTACCTTTTGGTTCTGAAGATCAATCCTTCTTAATTATGAGAAAAAATACTTTTGAAGAATAATTATTTAAAAGTGAAGATGAAAGATTTGAATTTGATGTTAACATTTAATAAATTAAAAGAACCATTAATTTATTATAAGAGATAATTGATGGAAATAAAGAAGATCCTAAATTAATTACTAAAGTTATTGATATGAGAATTTTGTAATAATTATATAGAAATTAAACTTAAGATTAAAATGAAATCCTATAAATATTTTAAACTAAATCTACTGAAAGTGCAAAAATCTTAATTAAACGAGTTAAATAAAAATTAAATGAACTTATTTCAGCAAGAAATAATAAAGCTAAATAAATTTGGGAAAATGTTTCATTAAATAATTTTCATCGTTCTCTTGATCATAGATCTTTTTATTTTAAAAAGAATGATAAATTAGTTATCAATGGATAAAGATTTGTTAGAGAAATTGAAGAATATGCTAAAAATGTATTAATCAAACATCTAGGAACAAAAGAACATGTTTTTGTTAAAAAAAAATAAGATTAAATCTAATATACATTTGAAAATTCATTTTTGAATTCTCTTGCTTAAATGACTAATATTAAACCTTCATTACCTAAATAAATGCCATTGATTCCTTCAAATTAAGTAAATATACGTTTTTAACCATTAATTTCGTTATGGATGGGGAATGAATAAATTTTATAAGAATGTGGTTAATTTGTAATACATTATCTATAAATTATGGGAGGCAATAATTCTCTAGATAAAAGAAATGGAACATTTTTAATGATTAAATTAATTAATCATTTTTTTTAAGTTTCCATGAAACCCATGTAAATATCATAATTAACATTAATTGATACAAAATTGAAAAATGAAATATAAGAACTTGAAATTTATGATATTCATTATAATCCAGAAGATGCTTCAACATCTATTCCAGAAATAGAAAATGAATCTCCTGGTTTATTTTTGAATTTATAACCAAGAGTTAAATCAACAACATATATTACATAAAATCTTTATATTTTATTAAGATTTCTACATACAATATATCAAAGATTAGAAATGGCTTATGTGATTAGTCAATAAAACAAATTAGGATAAGATAAGAGATACAATTTATTTAAATCTGCTTTGTTTCTATCCTTAAAGGCTAAAGACTTTAAATATGAAGATCATTTAAGAAGTTTATTCGGAAAACATGTAAATTAATTCTTATTATATTTAGGGTTTTATATTTTCAACTTTAGAAAAAGTATTTCATGATGCAGCTAAATAATTAGCTATTTGTGCTTCTGATGTTGTAACAATGTCATTTTTTGATAAATCAGTTTCAGTTGAAGGAGATCTTGATAAATTCTTTTCAGTTGTATCTAGTATTGTTAATGGAGAAGGAATTAAAGTTTCTGATTTAGAATCATAAGTTTTTTGCAAATTCTAACAATTAAAAGAAGAGGAATAATTATTAAAATTGCATTAGACATTTTCTCATCATAAACCAGAAAAGAAACCAATTTATAGAGTAAATTTATTAATTTAATTTAGATTGCATGTTGGCATAAAGCTTGTTTCATTTCAATATTACCAGCTTATGGAGGATGTAATTAAGAAATATGTAAATCTTGTAAATAACCTTTCTTAATGAGGAACATGAAAAGAGGTGAAAGAAGAATGATGATTACAAATAATATTGAATGGATTGTTGATGAAACAAGTCATTTCAAACCTTTCATTAATTAAGGAGAAGATTATTTAAAATGTGTATGATTGTAATACAAAAGAATAATTATTTTAATAATTGCCCAAAATTTAAGAAAACATTTATTAATCTATCTTATACTAAATTTAGACACATTATGCATTTTTAGAAATATATAAAATTTCTAATCATTTAAATTCTTTATTTTTTTATTTTCAGCAAATAACTTCTTTATATAATATTTGTGAACCTATTCTTAGTGATAAAATATGAAAATAAAGATTTACAATTAAAATGTAAAATTAACTGAATTAATTGAATTGATAATAGAAATGATGTATAATGATAAATGTTTAGTCAAAAATATGATAAATTCATAAACACAGTGAAATTTAGAATGAAATGTTAATGAAATATGAATTTAAATAGGTTCTAGAATAGTGATTAAAAAAGAATAATAATTATAAATTGTATTTTAACAAACATTAACTATGGAAGTTAATATTAAAGAATTAAATGAAGGTCCAGCAATTGTAATAGATGGTTAAACAAATATGGATTTGGATTCAGAAAACAAGGAATTTTAAGAAGGGGAAACAAAGAACCCTACATAAATTCCTGGGAAAGCTGGAAAATATGTATTAACAAATGGTGATAAAATGACATTGAAATTTGCAAAGGGTTTAATCTTATGTAATCTAATTGGATTTGTATTTTTATTTATTGGATGTGCTATCATTTATATAACTCTAAAATCAAATTGGTATGATGAAATGATGGTAGCCTTTTAAATCTTCATATTCTCAGATGTACTTTTAATTGGGGAAAAGGTTTTGTTTTTCGCAGCTTTAATAAACAAAAAAAAAATAGTTAAATTATGTCCATTTATAAATGTAATCTCATTATTACTGAAGATAGTGGCTAGTGGATTGATTGTGTAAGAAATTTAATTTAATATATTAGTCATATTCTCCCTTGTGCACTGATAGTCAGTATTATTTTAGTATTTCTCTAAATGCCTCATAATATTATGATAAAAGTAATTACCAAAAGATGGAGGAATATACCTGAAAGAAAATGGAAAAAATAATTAATTTTAGTTAGAAAACCAATCCCATAGAAATGACAGCTGTTATATGATATCTATTATATGTTTATATTTTCTTATTATTTTATAATATATTCTCCTGTTTCTTATGAAATATACATAATCAATAAAAATAATATAGGATCACCACCAATACCAATTTGATTTTTTTTACTATCTCTTTTTTAAATACAAGACCCAAGATGTTGTTCCAGCTGTTTATTTAACTTATTCTTTATCTTCAATCTTTATATTGAGCATTTCATTTCTTATTTCTTCTAATCTATAAAATTCACTTGATTAGACATTGTAAAACAAAAATCTCTTTAAAATTCTTAATCTTCTGAGATCATTATTAAAACATATTTTAAGGAATTAAAAAGACATTAATCAATAAAAATTAATATTATTATGATCGATTATATAAACGAAACAGGTGATATACTGATTACAAAATAAGGATCTATGAGTTCATTTTAATAGAATAGCGAATCAAGTCCCAAAAACTTATTGGGTACTCATAAATAATTACGTTTTCCAACAATTTCTAATGCCTTATTGAAATCAGCTATAGAAGCTAATTTCTTAGAAGCAGACTAAAAAAATAATATCATTAGAAATCCAAATCAATTAACTGTTTTTAGAATGCATTTTGATACTAATTCACCAAGAACTCAAACAGCTATGAAAATGTTAAATTTGCATGTATAGGATCTTCAAGTTAAAGATTATGAAGAATTCTATCAAAAACGAAAAGATCCATTATAGAACCTTATATCATATTTATAATATGTAACAATTAAATACAAAATATTGAATGACATCTTAAAAAAAAGAAATTAAATAAAACACATATAATCTTAGGTTTCTAAATAAATGAATTCTAAAAACATTAAATTTAAGGATGAATCTATATTAATTGAATAAAATGATATAAAAAAGTAATCTTGTGAAGATCTTCATTCAACTATTTTAAGTGCAACTCAAAAGAAAGAACTTTTTGATAAAAAACTAATTAAAGCTTAAGAGAATTACAATAAGTAATAAAAATGTTAATATGATTTAGATTTTTAAATTTAGTTCATGATTAAATGAATAAATAGGATGAATATTATAGTAAGACAGCTCCATAAATTTATAAAAAAGCAGAGAAATTAAAATAAAAGTAATTAGAATTAGTAAGAAAGAAATTAAGGAGAAATCATTTAAAAGTTGAATAGATTTGTTAAAAAGCAAAGAAAGAAGAATAAACATAATATAAGGAACATAAAAAGATGGTTTAAGAGTTAGAGAAAGATCATAATCTTCATTAAGAGAGAAAATAGAAATAATTATAATAGGCATAAGAAGAATTATTAGATTAATTAAGAAAGAAGGAAGAAAAGGAGAGAGAGAGATAGTTAAAGAGATAAATGTAAATGAATTTAGAATAGAGTATGATAGATTAAGTGATGGATTCAATAAAAAAGAAATCAGATTATATGAATGAATATTTATATAAAAAATAGGAGTAAGATAAAAAAAGACATCGTTAAAACTTAAAAATATTTGAAGAGAAATAAAAGAAATTATAAGAATCATATGTATAAAAAGAGAATTAAAATGTTTAAACTTATTTTAGCAAATCAACTTAGAGACAAGTGAATTTTTATTGTTGATATTTAGATATAAATTAATAAACATGAAATTTCATAGTTGAAATAATAGAAGAGTTTATCATTAAAGAATAGTAGAATAATGAAGAGAATTGAATAATTTTAGGAATCTTTAGATTAAAAAAGATTTGAAGAATTAAGTTCTAAAATTTAAGAAACTGATGAAAAATTAGAAGGAGGTATAAAAAGGTATTATTATTTATAATAATAATAATTAAGACATTAATCTCTTTTGGATTTGAGAAAGCATAATTTATCTTAGAAGAATGAACATAGATTTAAATTGGCAAAATAGAAATAGATGGAAAATATGATTGAGAAAATACATAAGTAGAATAAAATTTTATAAAAAAATCTCGAAATTACTTAGAAAAATGATAAAATAAAATAGGAATTAGAATTTTTGGAGAAATATAAAAAAGAATAATTATAAGATCATGTTATTTAGAGAAATATTTTAGCATAAAAATTATCATCTTGATTTTAATTTTGGTTTTATATTATTTTTCATAATAAAAAAAAAATGTAATATTATATTTAGATTATATCTAGAAAATAAAATTAAAGTAAGAAATGCAAATTATAGTATTAAAATGAATGAGGATACCTAAATTCTTTTAAAAAAGATATTAGAAATGTAATTGGAATGCACATAATTATTAACAAACATTTTATTTAAAAAGAATGCAACATCAAGTGATGGTGAATAATAATAATAGAGCAAGAAATTTGAATAATTAGAGGAATCTAAGATATAGTTGGATGGTCCAAAAAAGAGAGGAAGAAAATCATTAAAACCAACAAATTATGTAGATACAGTTTTATAAAGTGAAGAAGATATAAAACTATAGCAATTATTTTAGATGACTCCCAAAGGATTATTATCTCCAGAATAATGTTATAAATAACTTAATATGATTGTATAGAAATTTAGATAGTTGAATTCTTTAACTAATAAAACACTTTAATTAGATATAGAGTATATAAAGGCATACCATAGTAAAAATAAGTTTAGGTATCTAAGAGCAATAACTAAATTATTTGTTCAGAGTATAAAGAATTTAAAACAGATTTAATCAAAAGATAATTCATCTGAAATGTTCTAATGTCCATCATGTGAGTTTATAGGAATTAGTAGTGTATTCTTTCCTCACATTTTAAAGAAGCATTGCTAAAACTATCATATATTTTGTTGTTTTCTTTGTTCTAAAGATTATTAATCTCATACATTACTTCTTGGTCATTTAAAGAAGTATCATAGCAATTATAGAAAACATTAGAATTTAGAGACAAACTAATAATTACAATAAATTGATGATCTGAGCATAAGTTTATGAAATTATATAATTTATAAAATTTAAATTAATGAATAATTTACAATATCCTCATAGTTATGGTATCAAATTTTAAGATAGTATAAAATTAGAAGATAATATAAAAAGATGACATTTTCTATTATAAAAAGGATATCCAACCCTATATATGAGAATTTAAATACAAATGAGATACAAAAAAGATTAAATTTATTAAGACCTAAATTACCATAATTGGTAAAAAATTGATAAACTTGAAAATTAAAATGTTGAATATAGAGTTATTGCTGATAGAATTCCATTTCTTGAAGAAAAATTATAAGATATGAGATCTAAAATTAGTGCTTATGAAACTCTGATTATATTTAAAGATTCTCCTGATGTCGAATTAAGAAAACATTTTTTTGCTTTGAGTTAAGAGTTAGAATAATTAAAAAGCAATCAACATATTGATAACTATAAAGAGGAAAATCAAACTAAATTTAATACCAATCAATCACTAAATTCATTTAATAATTATCATAAGTTGAAAGTGATTCTGAAAATACAGATAATGATAAATATTTGTAAGTTTTTAATTTATTTATTTAGTTGAGATGTTTGAGCAAACTTAAAAGTCAATTAAAGATATCATTTGATTCTAATATATGATAATTAAATATATAAAATATATATTAATCATACAATAATGTCAGAATATTTTAGAAAATACATTAAAAAAGAAAATTATGCTAATCATTTGTAATTTAATATCTAATTTTTAGTACTAATATCAAATATAAAACATCTTTTAGAAATTGCATCTTAGAAGTATGATTGAATGAATAAATAATGAAAGGCATTTAAGAGAAGAAATTGGAAAGAAACTGATGGTGACGATTGGGATATAATGTGGGCTGAAAAAGAATGGATTCATGAAGTGATGGATCATATTCATTTGCAATCTCATTAAAAAATTAATCATTTTCGTAATCATTATGAGGTATATCTATGAATATTTATTCTGTTTAGTTAACTCGTAAAGATCTCATGATAAAAAATCTTAAGAAATTTAAAAGAACATTAGAGAAAGATGGTAAAATTGAGGAAGCTAATACGTAATAAAAGTAATTTAACGACTTAGTTATAATTTTTTTCCACTGACTTACCATTTGCCAAGTGAATATCCTATCTTTAATGAAGAATTTAAAAAGTAAGGTGACAATAAAACTGCATGGATAATGAAGCCAGTACATATTTAAAATTAATAATATTAAATAGATTGGCAAGTCATAAGGAAGAGGGATATTCTTATTTAATAAAATATAATAGATTTCCTAATGGAAGAATTAAGTGAAATTTAATCCAGAAAATCCTTCTGCAGAATCATATATAGTTTAAAGATATATTGCTGATCCTCTTTTGATAGGAGGCAAAAAGTTTGATACTAGAATATACTTATTATGCACTTCATATTCCCCTTTGACTTTATATTTATATCGTACAGGATTTGCAAGATTTACTCATCATAGATATGATAATGAAGATATTACTAATACATGTAAAATTGCTAATATTTTATATTTAGATGTTCATTTAACTAATGTAGCTATCTAAAAAACTTCAGAAAATTATGATGAAAAACTAGGTGGTAAATGGGACTTATAAAAATTAAAACTATTTCTTATGACTAAATATGGTTAGGATAAGGTATAAGAATGTTTTTATAATGTTTAATAATTGATGATTAAATCTTTATTAGCAGTTCAAAAAATCATACTTAATGATAAACATTGTTTTGAACTCTATGGATTTGATATTTTATTTGATTCTCAACTAAAGCCTTGGCTTTTAGAAGTGAATGCAAGGTATTAAACAAGTAAATTAACTAAAGTCCTTCTATGACATCTAATACTCCTATTGATTTCGAATTAAAATGTGGATTACTAGATGATGTTTTTACAATAATTGATCTTGAAAAGATTTTAACAGGAAATGAAGAATAAATAGGAGGATTTGATTTAATTTATAAAGGAGGCCCAATAAAAAATAATTATAATAGCTCTTAAATATCATTTCTTGGTACATTTAATAATAGAAAATTACAATTAAAAAAATTAGCAAAGGCTTGTGGTATGTAAAATTATAAATATTAATAAAGCATTGAAATTAGCAAATGCAAATGAATAAAATTAAATAAAGAGTTCTGAAGGGACAAAAAAAGATAAAGAAGAAAAGGAAAAGCAAATGAGAAGTTCTTCGAAAAGTTCTTAGATTGCATAAGTAGGATTTGATTTAATTATAGAATATAAATAATCCAAACAAAATTGTAATATAATAAAAAGGAGTAACAAATATCAAAAGAAATTCAACTGATCTACCAATGTTAATGAATAAATAAAATGCTATAAGAAAGATGCCTTTATAAAATACTCAACAAAAATAGAAAATGTAGATTTAATAATAAAAAGGGGATTACTAATTTTCTAATTAGAATAAAGTGTATGAATATTATGATAATATAAGAATATCCTAGTTAAACAATTCATCGTTTAGTCCAAATGTTAAGATTGAGAGTGCTTCTAACCATCAAAACAATAATATACCAAAGGATAGTTTTAGAACGTTGCCAAAGATAGTAAAAGATGAATCTTACATTTCAGATGTTTGAATTAGATATTGTAATCAAAAACAACCTAATTCTTTAATAATTAAAAAGAGGAATCGGTTATGCCAAAATATAATTTAAAATAAGAACGAAAAAAAATAATATATATATATTTTAATGTAAATATTACCACCAGCAGAGAAGGTGTTGCATTTTTAAGAAACTAAGAGCTGGTTCAATTCTAGACATTCATCTAAAGTAAAAGAGAAATATAGAAAAACCGAGAAGGAATTATTTGATGATGAAATAGTTACAGAAACATTTCGTTTGATTGATAGAGATCACTCAAGTAAATGATAAAAATATTATGTAAAGACACTATTGAAATGGATGAACTATATTCAATGTTAAAAAAAAACAATTATCCTGTGAATTTACGATTATTAAAGGACTTTTTCGAAATGACTGATAGAGATGGGAATAGTACATAGTATAATAGTAATTTAAGAATGCATTGATTTGGAGGAGTTCAAATAGGTGATTAAGGATGAAGGAACTTCTTAAAGTAATAATAAAGTGATTAGTTTGAATAGCATTTAGAACATTGATGAGAAAAATGAGAGAGATAGGAGATGAGAATTATTATTCAACTGATTTTGTAAATTTATTAAGATATTTGTCTTATTGTGCAAATAGAACAGATTTGATATGGCAAATAAAAGTACTTATTCACTTTTATAATTATATCAACAATAAAGAATACACGTCTATCATTCGAATAAAGATCTAAGTTAGTATCAGAGTTATTAAAAGTGAATCAGTAATTTACAAAGATATCAAATCCTAAAGAAGAATAAAGATGTACATTGAGACCATTTATGAGTAAAAAGGGATAAGGAGAGATTAAATATCTTACACCAATAAATAAAAAGCCTCGTATTCTAACAAATATGTCAACTAAAACAAGGATAAGTACGAGTAATTAGAATTCAATATTATCTTTCGATATAAATAGTATATCATCTCCAAGATTGTCTCCTTTAAAGACAGAGAGGTATGCATTCAAAAAGAAAATGAGTTTAACTACAACTCCATCAACTAAATCAACTTTATATTCAACTCAGTCCATTTAGAAGATTAACAATAAGTTTTGATCTTATTTATATATATATTATATCTATTAAGTGTCTAAAGAAATGAAAATTTATTATTAAAATAATAGTTATTATTTATCTATATAGATGTAACACTTTGTAACAGGTATATTTCAATCTTTTAGTATGTGTGGTCTTAGAAATAGGCTTGTTCATATGCTTGCCTTTCGACCTCCTTAAGCAACATATGAACTTAGATTAAGAGAGTCAAAAAAATAAAAAGTCAATAAAAAAAAAAGATATTATTCTTTTGATGACAGTGGATATTTCAATCAACAAAATAATTCTGAATAATAGTTGCCTCTTACTAATGATTAATAGTGTTTGAATAAAAAAAGAAAGAATGTCAGAAACCCTGAGTAATTTTAGAATTTATGTGAAGATAATATCCAGAATATGATTTCATTAAAATACCGAATAGGAAGATTCATCAAAAAGAAGAAATAATAGTGAGATCAGATACATGCAAAGTAACATCTTATTTTCTAAACTAAAATAATAATTAATAAATAGCATCAGTTCATTTAGATAGAAATAGTGATTATGTAATGTTATTTAGTCATGGAAATGCTTGTGATTTAGGAACTATGATAGATAAATTAATTAGTAATATTATTATTTTATTAGAACTTGTCAATTACACTAAGACTAATGTTTTTGCATATGAATATAGTGGATATGGTCAAAGTGAAGGGAAAAGTAATGATATAAGCATTATTCGTAATATTCAAGTTGCATATAACTTTTTGGTTCATTAATTAGGATATAAACCTACCTAAATCATTGTTTATGGTTATAGCATTGGTTCAGGTCCTAGTATAACTTTGTCATCTAATCCTTAATTTCCTATTGGTGGATTGATTATCGAAAGTGGATTTAGTTCTGGCTTAAGAGTCATTAGTAATAAAATTGAAGATACTCCTTATTATGATTTATTTCCAAATATTGATAGGATCTAACTTATTCGATGTCCAATCTTCATTATGCATGGGGCAAATGATAAAATCATCTCCACTGAACATGCCAAATAATTAGCACATAGATCAAATAATTTATATGATTTATGGATTCCAGAAAATGTTGGTCATTGTGGAATTGACACTGATATTTAATATCGCAAAAGCTATTTCTAAAAATTAAGAGAATTTATTGACTGTATTAATAATATACTTATTATTTATAGATGTAACTTTTTAAAATGAAAATATTCCAGATTTAATATCGAAGAATACTGCAAAATCACATCAAGCTACAATCTATAAACATTATTATTAAACTAAATTAGTTTGATTTAATTTTTGTTATTTTTTATAAATTACATCATATTAATTTAATTATTAATTATTATAAACTTTAAAAAATGTAAATATGATCATTTATTTCTAGGCTCCAAGAATATCAATTAATTCAAAATGTCTAATTACAGGTGTAAAGAATTTAAAAAAAATACCCACTGATTTCTAATATTGATCAATTTCAAAAAGACATTATTAATTTATTTTGTATTGAAACTTAAGAAATTTTGTAAAATTAATTGATTAATGTGCTTCAATAATATAATTTACCAATTTAACTCTTTGAATGTAATTCGTTAACAAAAAAGGACAATTAAATAATTGTAAAAAGCCAAAATGCAGATATTAAATTAGTTATAAATGGGAAATTAACATATATAGAGCACGAGAATAATATATCCTATTAAATCTTTTCAAATAAATGTATGTATCATGGACAAACTCTGAATAATAAACCAAATGGAGAAGGGAGTTTTAGATGGAGTAATGGTGAATAATATATTGGTTAATGGTCAAATGCTTAAAAACATGGATTTGGAAAATGGATTGGAATATAAGATGATTATTATATTGGTTAATGGGTAAATGGATAATAGGATGGATTAGGAGAACATAAATGGAATGGAGATATTTATTTTGGTTAATGGAAAAACTCAGTTAAAAATGGATATGGTGTAGAACAATTTCAAAACGGTGATAAATATATTGGGAATTATTTTTATGGAAAACCATAAGGATAAGGTGAATATAGATGGAATGATGGCTCTACTTATTCAGGATAATTCTTAGAAGGATTCAGACATGGATATGGAAGATATGTAAATAAAAATGGTATCATTTATGAAGTAATAATTTTATTCTTAGTTAGGGAGAATATTTAAATGATTTAAAACATGGAACTGGGAAATTAACCTATAAAGATGGAAGCTATTATTATGGATCTTTTATTAATGATTAAAGAGATGGTTAAGGAGTATCCAACTAATCTAATAATCAAACTGTTGAACCAGATTAAAAATAATATTCATCAATTACTTATCCTTCTAAATCTAAACAAGAATCTAACATTGACACCTCTTAACATTGCCATACTAATTCGTATTAAACTTATCTAAATTCTTATCAACAACCAAATTCATCATTTCGTAAAAATTAATTATAAAAATTTGAATTACCTAAACTATCTAAATAAAATAGCAAAGCTCCAAGCTCATCTACACGAACTTATTCTATGAACTAAAAAAGAGCATCTTAAATATAAGAAGGTAAATAAAATTAAAAATCTGCTTCCATTGATTTGAAAGACATTTACATTGGAGATGCTTATAAAACTATTAAAAAGTAATAAGCAGCTAGCAAAAATAATAATAATTTATTTTTAGTCAATAATAATAAAATGTCTATTAAGAATGTATTTGTATATTGATTATAATTAAATATGTTTATTTATATTACTTATTCCTTTTATGTTCTTTATTAAAATACATTTGATAGATTATTTTTATAAAATAACAAATTATCTTTTTCATTTTTTAGTCCCTGGGGAAGCTTAACTGAATATAGATGAAATCTTTTTTACTTCATTTATTTTGCTTTATTTAATGTCTATGCTTAATCTTAATCACCTTTCTCTGCTTTATTCTTATCAGCTATTAGAATTAATTAAATTTATTTAATTACCTTCACTCATAGGTCCTAATTGCAAATCTTTTAATCTCTTTTCTATATTGACTTCAGCTGCAATTTATTTTACTTAATTCCATATTGGTGAATCTTTTCCTAAACTTATTAACCAATTTTGTTTTTGCTTAAATAAATTATTCATAAATAAACTTACCAATAAAAAGATCTATTATGGACCTAAAATACTACCGGGTCTGCATATACGAATCCATCCTATAAAATCTGGAGCTGGAAATCTTAAAAATAATAAAATATAATATATAACCTATAATGTTTAATTGCAAAGGCAGCTATCAATGTACCTGTACGACCTAATCCTGCTTTACAATGAACAGCAACAGCATTTTCTCTTTCGGCGATTTCTAAAAATCTCAAAATTTTATCATCTCCTGGAACAGAACCATCAAGAAAATAAATTTCTTCATGTTTAATTCCATTTTTAATAAATCTTTATTCTTCATAAGCTTTTTTGTTTAATCTCACAACACAAGTCACTCCAAATTATTTGAATATAGGAACATATTCTTCTGGAGTAAATGTACGATTCTAATAATTATAATGATATTAATATACTCCATCTGCATCCTTTGAAGTTGCAGATGGTCCAGAAAAGGCTATAAATTTATTTGGAATAATCCAATTAAGATCTCCATTATCTACTCTTTCATAAAATTCATAATCTCTAAGATTGAACTTTCTAACATCAAACCACTTCAATTTTATAGCATATTCAAGTCCTCTCAAACAATGAAGGATCTTAACTATAATATTATATCTACAGTGCATTTATAAGTGCATTATCCATAACTTGCATCTCTGAAATCCTAGAATGCTGGTTTCACATTTAGAAAAGGTTTCCATGCTTCATCTGCACTCAATTTAAGTATTATAACTTAGAATGCACCCATTAAATAAGCAGCATTAGCTCTTTTTGCACTATCTAAACTTGTATAATGATAAATAGCATATTGCTAATATGTCTTATCACTAAGCAATTTTTCTAATTCTGTTACAAATCGATAAGTATGACCCAAATTTAATGGACCAAAATCAGCAAAAAATGGTTCATATACAAGATCCTTAACATATTAAGAGATATATTATACCTAATCAATACAGAAATAAAAAGCATTTGGTTGATTTCGAGGAGCTTATCTATCTGAAATCCAATAAAGTTTATCTAAAATATTCATATAAATCAATATCACTACCTTTTATGATTTCTACTGATCCAGGAATCGGTGTTTGATTAGATTACATAAATTATAATATTATTTGGATTTTATTTATAAATATTCATAGATTTAATGGAGTAAAACTAACATTTAAATTACAAAATAATTTAGAATTAACTTTGATTCACAACACTTCAATAGAGTTTAAATTTTTTTATAAATTTTAATGAAAACAATCAAATATTAATAAAATCATTTATTTTAAGCTAAAATAATGTGTATTGATGATATATATTTAACAAAACCTAAAACCAAATTCACAATAGAATCAGGATAGAGTGATAATTTTATATTTACTTGCGCTTCTATGTAAGGATGGAGAAAATCTATGGTAATCGATTAATTAATCTTTCATTTAGGAAGATGCAATTATCAAAGAAAAATTATCTACAGGAGAATATTTATTTGGAATCTTAGATGGGCATGGAGGATTTGAAGTTTCATCTGTAGTTTCTAAATATTTACCGCGCTTTTTAGAATCAAATATAAAATTTAGAAATAAATAATATGAAGATAGTTTATTAGAATCTTTTATAGATATTGACAAATGGTTAATAACACCTGAAGGACTTAATGCTTTAGTAGAAGAAAGATTTTCAATGTCTGTTGAAGATGGTATAATTGAATTATATCAAAGTGATAAAAAACATTAAAAATTAGAAAAAATAATACAACTAACAATTATTTGATGTTAGTGAATTAGCTAAACTAACACCAAAGAAAATAGTAGAATTGATTGGAAATTCTATTATTGATGATAGTGGTACAACTGCCAATATAATTTTAATAACTAAAGATAAAATATATTGTGCAAATATAGGCGATTCAAGATCAGTTGGAATTTAAAAAGGAAAATCAATTATTATGAGTTTTGATCATAAACCTACTCATGCAAAAGAAAGATCAAGAATTTGCAAAGCAGGAGGATTTGTTGTTGATGGAAGAGTTTGTGGTGCTTTATCTCTTTCAAGAGCATTTGGAGATTATTAATATAAAGATGATATGGTTATAGCTATTCCAGATATTAGAGTTTTTAAAAATATAGAAATGATTTTTATGGCTTGTGATGGAATTTGGGAAGGTTTAAATGATTATGGAGAATAACTCACACAAAAGATTTATAAAAATAACAAATAGCCATGTATTTTTATATTCATATTTTTTTTCTTAGCTGAATAGAAATTAAAATCAATTATGAATGAAATTTTAGCTCCTTCAATGAATGAAACTACTGTTTGGGGTTTAGATAATATGTCATGTATCCTCATAGAATTTAACAATTAATAAACAAAAACCAAGAAAGAATCATTAAAAATTAAAAAAACTATTAAAAAATAGAAGAAATGAGAATTAATTCTATTTATTTCATTTTTAGTTATTAATTTCTTATTATATAATCAGTTTTTCAATTTTGATTTTAAATTAAATATTTTTACTGAATTTAGTTGAGATGTTGTTCTTTTCAGATAAGTTAATAATAAACGTTAATGTAATGGTTTAATCTAATTTATTTTTTCACTTTTCAACAATTATGTTTATTTTTTTAGTATTATTTAAGAATCGTATTTATGAATTATCTATTATGTTTATTGCATCTTTGATTTTGTTAATAATGGTAAAAGATATGTAGATGCATCAGTTCTTGTTCTAATTTAAATTGTAGAATTATTATTTGATCTCATCATTTGAGATTTTAATTTTATTTAGACCTTGTCATATAAATTGTCTTGCTTTTCTATTGATTGTAAACTTCTTCTAGTCTTCACTTGAATACTGTCATTTACTATTTTTTTCATCATATTCTAAGCTTAAATTACTTATAAAACTGGTTTTGTAGATCTTCTTACGCTCTCCTTTAGACTAAACTTCATTTGTCTTTCACCTTAATTTAATTAATATTGTACTGATTAATTATGAACCAAGAAGACTAGACTCAACCATTGAGTGTCTATTTATTGAAGGGGGAGAATAAGTTTATTTCTAAGAACCGATCATTTACTTACTGTCCAAATAATCATTCATCAGTATTTTTTGTTTTGCTATTCTACCACCGCATTCTTCACAAATACAACTTTAATTTAGATCTTAAAGAATATTATTCTTTTAAAAGTTTATAACAGAAGCCTGATTTTTATGGAGACTGATATTTTCTGTTTAAAATTCATAATTACTTTTCAGCGAGAACTAATCAAACCGGTACACTTTATAATTATCAACTTCATCTTTAATTAAAGTGGCCTTCCTAATATTTGGAATAGGAGTTCTCTTTGTAGTGGGCTCATGAATTATCATTAATAAGAACAAAATATTAATTATAAAATCGCAAATTTTCTTGTAATTTGCAAATGCTCATTTAAAAGAAAATATATA